>JAJOZX010002695.1:0-282500 GCA_023014485.1 Bathynomus jamesi | reverse complement strand
ATTTTTCCAGGGTCGAGGTATTTTTTCAACTTTTTTCCGTACCCGCCTCTGGCGTGGAGGGAGCGGAGGGTGAGGAGAGAGCCTTATGCTTTTCTATCCAGTTTTCTAATATTGCTAGAATAGTTAAAAATAATGAACCAATTTAATAACAGGAACCTCCCCCCCCCTCTCCGAATGGACCGAAAGGTTTTTGTGGCTCGAGGCTTCCTTTTGTCCTTGTAATGCTCTCTCTCTCTCTCTCTCTCTCTCTCTCTCTCTCTCTCTCTCTCTCTCTCTCTGAGCATGTAGTTAGTCACTCGTTTCCCCTCCCTCAGTTAGAGCATCCAAGTAACTAAATAAAAATTTGTTGAAGGTTAAACGTTAGTTTCGCTCTTCCTTCTTAGGGGCCGTCCAAAATTACATAACGCTATTTTTGCTAAAACTCAACACCCGAGATCCCCCACGAACGTCCTGTAACGCTAGACCAGGCACCCCCTAAGATATTATGTAACACTTCCACCACCCAACACCCCACACGTTACGGAACGTTACAGCGGGGTGGAGAGCAGGTTTTAGCAAAAATAGAGTTAAGTAATTTTTGAACGGCACCTTAACTGACACACCACTCTATTCGTAAAATTGTGTGCAGTGCAGTTAAAATCAGAAATTGAGTAATCAGAATTCATTTTGCTGTACAGAATAAATTAGAACAAATAATAATATAAATAAATAAAGGATCAAATGTACAGTCATTACACTAAGTTCGCATAAAATCACTCGTATATAAGTGTGTGTGTATATATATATATATATATATATATATATATATGCATATAACTGCAATGACCACGCAGTATATAATGAATAGAAACGACATAAGATTAAGGAACGTTTCTGCACACGAGGAGGAGAGATAACGAATAAATGAAAAATGAATCCAACCGGCAATTGGAAGGCCCTGGGTTCGATTCCCGGGCGGTTCGCCTCATTTTTCATTTATTCGTTATCTCTCCTCCTCGTGTGCAGAAACGTTCCTTAATCTTATGTCGTTTCTATTCAATCATATATATATATATATATATATATATATATATATATCAACGTAAAGAACGACGCTTTTATAGGAGATATTCCGCGCAAGACGAGAGAGAGAGAACGAAACAAATGAAAAAATGAGGTAACCACCCGGGAATCGAACCCGGGATCTTCCGATTGCCGGTCAGATGCGATAACCATTACACCATGGGCCTCACTCTTGTTTCGTTCTCTCTCTCTCGTCTTGCGCGGAATATCTCCTATACAAGTTCTTTACGTTAATTATACTGCGTGTTTGCAGTTAAATGTATATAATGTTACGGCATGCGGGAGGTGCCCCCTTGGGGCATTGGTTTCTGCGAGTATGTAGAAGAATTACGGCATTTGGAAGAGTGAGGCCCATGGTGTAATGGTTATCGCATCTGACCGGCAATCGGAAGATCCCGGGTTCGATTCCCGGGTGGTTACCTCATTTTTTCATTTGTTTCGTTCTCTCTCTCTCGTCTTGCGCGGAATATCTCCTATACAAGCGACGTTAATTATACTGCGTGTTTGCAGTTATATATATATATATATATATATATATATATATATTATATATATATATATATATATAATATATATATATATGATACACACAGACCGTGCATGGAACAAGGAACTCTTCTAGGAAAATTAAATCCATTATAGTCCGAATAAGTAATGGTAAATGACAAATACTATAGTTTTTCTTTTTCATGATGCTAGCCCAACGTGGGCAACGGGTCACTCGCAAAGAGGTCCCAAAAATATAGCTTCCCTCACCAGCTATCTGCAAAGCGGATAGGATCCAGCTTTTTAGACACGATCTAGGGTTTAAAGCAACCTAGCCCAGCTGCATTTAGAACCTCAATATAAGCAAAAGACTCGCTACCTTCACGTCAGATTGAATACATCAAAGAGAAAGGGGTAACTACTAACTATTATAAAGGGTGATCCAGATAAATGGGACACATAAAAAAAAGCCAAATATTCTTAATATTTAATTCCTTTCATAAAAACTATATATCATTCGAAAGAGTAGAGTTACAAGTTTATTATGAAATATTTATTTTTTTAAAATGACTCCTTTCAAATGTGCTCCATTAGTTGCCAAGCATTCCAGTGTTCTCGCTTGTAAGTTCTGCATCACTTTTGCAAGAGTGTGCGGTGGTATGGCCTGTATCTCATTTGTGATGGCGGCCTTCAATTCTTGCAAGGTCGTTGGGTTATTTCTGTAGACCCTACTCTTTAAATATCCCCAGAGATAATAATCTAAGGGAGAAAAATCCGGAGACCTTGCGGGCAATGTTCCCTCTAATTTTTTTTAGTCCGTGTGCGCAAGAAATTTTCGTTGTGCAAACATTTAGATTCATGGTGAAAAATTGTGCAAACTTTTCTGAGCGCTATTATCTTAATAAATTATCTTAATAAATATTATTTCCATAAGGTGATAGCTTGATCATTACGGTACTATTAAATGGATATTAAAAAACTGTTTACAATATTATATATTCTTAAAAAGAAAACATTTTATCCATTCTAAAAATATTAATAAAATAAAAAATAGTAAAATAAAATTCAACAAAATAAAGAAATAAAATAATAATAACATTAATTCAAAATGACTATTTTAGTTATCATTCCTCAAAACAATTTTTAGCATTTAGCAATTTGCAATTTAAAATAGACTATCAAGATTAATACATGATTTTATCCATTCACAAAATAGGAATAAAATAAAAAAAAATAATTCAATAAAATAAAATATAATTAAAATAAGATTAAATGAAAGTGCCTTTCATTTAAGTATGATTATGATTTCTTCCTACGATCTATAGCATTTGCCCATTCCAAATAAACTCTATGAACAGTACTGTAATACCTCCGTCATCATTCAAGTAACTTTTAATTCGCATGAGCGTGTCCAAATGATTTTCTTTCAAGCGGTTTCTTAATTTGTTCTTTATAGAATTCATTAAACTGAAATTTTTGAAATTACTTCATTTGCTGTCGTGACTCATGATACGCTTGAGCCCGTGCGCATTTTATTTTGCTGTGTGCGTGGGTTTCACAACGCGTGTGTTCGCGCACACGCGCACACCTTAGAGGGAACATTGCTTGCGGGCCATTCAACGTCTCCAAATCTTGAAATTAACTCGCCTGGAAACGTTTGACGCAAAACTGCCATGCTTTTATTTTGTTTTGTATCTTATCTTGTCTTGTATTGTCAAAACCTATACAATCCTGTACAATCTTGTAACTATCCTCTTTCGAATGATGCGTATGATTTTATAAAAGGACTTATACTTTAAGAGTTACAGGGGTTTCTTTTGGGTCCCATTTCTCTGGATCACCCTTTATTTTTAGCCAAAAACCAAAACTTAAACCTCAACTGGCAGAATTGAGCGTCCACTTTTCAAGGCCAGTTGAGGTTTAAGTTTTGGTTTTTGGCTAAAAATATAATAGTTACCCCTTTTTCTTTGATGTATTCAATCTGACGTGAAGGCAGCGAGTCTTGCTTATATTGAGGTTCTAAATGCAGCTGGGCTAGGCTGCTTTAAACCCTAGATCCTGTCCCAAAGCTGGATCCTATCTGCTTTGCAGATAGCTGGTGAGGGAAGCTATATTTTTGGGACCTCTTTGCGAGTGACCCGTTGCCCACGTCGGGCTAGCATCATGAAAAAGAAAAACTATAGTATTTGTCATTTACCATTACTTATTCGGACTATAGTGGATTTAATTATCCTAGAAGAGTTCCTTATTCCATGCACGGTCTGTGTGTATCATAAAAAACCTCAGGGAACCATTTTTAGTTCATTCCCATATATATACCGTAACTTGATTGAAGGGTTTGTTCTTGGAGAACCGCAACTGAGTGAGGAATAAGAGGACGAGAAGGTGGTACATGTTTATTAATCAAACGTTTCGGAAATTCAATTTCTATCATCAGTGCTAAAAAAAATAAAAAGTAAAAAAGTGAACAAATATAATGAGTAAAAAATTGTATACAATATATTTATGTAGTCATATGATAATAATTTAAAGTTAAAAAGGTATATAAAATGTAGAGAGTAAGACAACGGTTAAAATATACAAAGGTGTTAAAAGGTGAACAAATACTAAAAACAAATCTCACTGGGTTATTATAAGGGTGGGGGTGGGGGGGTAATCTAATTGTATAAAGGTTGGGAATGGTTGAGTGTTGAAGTATCCACGTTAGAATTGTCCAAAAGCCGAAGAGTGGTAGCAGATTTCTTTTTCAGTGATGAGTCAGAAGAATTATCTAGCTATGTTTAATTTGAAAGCAGAACTACAGTATAGTCGTTGAGGGTTGGTTTTGTACTAAGGATACATAGGGATTCGAGGATGCGAAGGTCGGTTAGTTGGTATGCTGAGTTGATAATTTTGAAATTGGTGGGAAGCAGTGGGTAATTGTGGAGGTGGCAATGATCTCTTATTGCTGATTTCGATGGTTTATTTAAAGGTTGTGATGTTCTGGTAGAAATGCCGCGATGTTCATCCACTCTTGTTTGATATTGGCGAATGGTGCTACCCAATATAACTCGCCTTGCAGCGAGTACAGTTGAAACAGTAAATAGTGGACGAAACAGGGGGCTGGGGGTGGGGTCTTGAGATAAGATTTAATGCTGTTATTATTGGTGAATACGAATGAAGGTTAATTTGAGGGTAAAGAGGGGTGAGTAGGTGGCGAAGTTCTGATTGTATTTTGTAACTAATATAGTGGTAATAGGGAAAAGAAAAGTATTGTTTGTCTTTTTTAACGGTAGGGACTTTAAGGGGGAGTTGATAAATGTTATTAAGAAAATTTCTAGTTAGGGATTGTAGTAAATGTTTTGGGAAAGAGTTATTGAGGCTGATTTTGAATGAATTCTATTTCACTGTGGAAGGATAAGTAGGAAGAACAAAGTTGATAAGCACGGTGGATTAAGATTTTAATGCTGTTAATTTTATATAGTGAAGGGATGTGGCTTAAGTAGTTAGCACCTAGGCCTGTATATGTAGGTTTTCGACATATGAAAGTGCTGCATTTATTATTTTGTTTTATTATTATATCTAAAAAGGGTAGGGTGTTGTTGGATTCGTCGTCTTTAGCGAACTTGATGGGTTGATGTTGGGAATTGAGATAATTAAGAAAAAGGAGGGCGTGGTTAGCATTGTGAAAAAGGAGAAAAGCGTCGTCGACGTATCTTTTGTATAGGTGTAATGGGTAGGGCAATGGAGTAACCAGTTACTTTCATGGTAACAGAGAAAGATGTTGGCTAGTGTGGCACTTAGGGGGGGTCCCATGGCTAGTGAATCGGTTTGTTGGTAGAGTTGTTTATTGAAAAAGAAGTAGAACCATCGAAATAAACCATCGAAATCAGCAATAAGAGATCATTGCCACCTCCACAATCACCCACTGCTTCCCACCAATTTCAAAATTATCAACTCATCATACCAACTAACCGACCTGCGCATCCTCGAATCCCTATGTATCCTAAGTACAAAACATAGCTAGATAATTCTTCTGACTCATCACTGAAAGAGAAATTCGCTACCACACTTCGGCTTTTGGACAATTCTAACATGGATACTTCAACGCTCAACCATTCCCAACCTTTATACAATTAGATTGCCCAGTGCCCACCGCATAATATCCCGGTAAGATTTGTTTTCATTATTTGTTCACCTTTTAACACCTTTGTATATTTTAACCCTTGTCTTACCTCTCTACATTTTATATGCCTTTTTAACTTTAAATTATTATTATCATATGACTACATAAATATATTGTATACAATTTTTTACTCATTATATTTGTTCACTTTTTAACTTTTATTTTTTTTAGCACTGATGATGGAAATTGAATTTCCGAAACGTCTGATTAATAAACATGTACCACCTTCTCGTTCTTTTATTCCTCCCTATATTCAATATATACGCATGGTTTTTATATTGTAATATTAGCTATTTTAATTAAAAAAAAAGAGTTTGCATTGGCGTTAGTTATTAGCATAAAATAAAGAAGCACGTTTTAATTAGGCAGAAAATGAGTTCAAATTTTTTACAAAAACTGAATACACTGTGAAATATATATATAATAATATATATATATATATATATATATATATATATATATATATACACCCGAGGTAGTCAATAAATTTGCGGAATTGTTTGATTAAAAACACAGTGATGATGATTCCGCGAATTTATTGACTGGACCCGTATGACAACAAAGATAATTACTAGTGGTGTACCGATTAATTGGCATCGGCACCAGCAGAATCGGCCATTTTTTGGGCATCGACATCAGCTAAATTTAGCCGATTCTCTCACCCATTCTTTGAAATTTTAAAATTTTAATTACAAGACAAAATCTACATTAATAGAAAACTGAACGTACAAAAAATACTATTTATGATAATTTATACTCATTTCAAAGTGTAATTATATAAAAATATTTTACATTCACGAAAAGGGGAAAGCTTAACAAGTTGCCCATAAATTTACATTTTTTCTAACTAGGTAATCTCTAAATATTATAAACTATTGTAATCTTCTACTCTACATTAATAATAATTCTATATTATTTTTTACTCTTTATAATTTATGTATTAAAGCATCTTATTATGTTGACTTTATTTCATGTATTTTAATAATTTTATAAATCCAAATTATATATCCATTTTTTATTCAAATTGACCAGGGACTTTGAATTTTAATGAAAGATTTTATTATTGTTGACATTGTTGAAGAAAGAAAATACCTTCAACATAAGTAAAAGCAATTACTTTAATTATGGATATTCACTTTAGGAAACTAAAATAAAATTACTATATTTTATCATTTTACTGAGTAATAAAACTTTTTAACATAATTTTAGCTACGGTATATGAGTCACAAATTCTGGTGCTGTATGTTGTGGAGTGAGCAAATTTGAAATGTAAAAATATGAAAATTAAAAATTTTCACATTAGATTAGTAAAATTTATGAAGGGAATTAATTTTTTAAGATATAGGCAAAGAATCTGCATCGGCATCAGTATCGGCAGTTTTTCATGGAATCGGCATTGGCTAAATTTTGGAATCGGTACATCACTAAATTAATTACTAATAATTATGAACTAAAACTAAATTACTATAAATTACTAATAATTATAAATAAAATGTGAAAAAGGTGTAAGCAAATCCGAACTATGCGAAACCGCTTAACTTTTAAAAAATAACACCAGTACACATTTGAAAACTTGTCGATCGATTTTTACAAACTAGTTAGTGATTCTATATAATTTGAGTGCGCTGATCTCAAAAATATAGTTAGTTTTTCCCTATCACGTATGGTTTTCTTACTACAGGGTGTGTCATAAATCCCCCATTTATCCCCAAATGTGAACCATCTTATCGAGACCAACATTGGATTGCACATGCTAAACCATAATTTTGTTGTTATAGACTACAGTAACGCTTACATAATAATGTAGGTAAAATAAAACAACCAGTCCCGTTCCCAGCAAAATACTCTCTCCCCTCCATCAATGGGTGGTTAACATTTGGGGACAGATGAGGTATTACAACACCCCTTGTAGCACGAAATCTTTAGGTGATAGAGTAAAACCTAATTAAAGCAGAATTAAATAGCTCCTAGCTCTTGGACAAGCATATTGCTTGTTTATGAAAGAATAAAAAAATAACTGAAAGAAACAAAATATTTACCTTCTTTACTTGCAAACATTTCAGGACTTATTCCAAAGACTTAAGACTACGAAGGTAGATCTGACTAATGACGACTAAACGGTGCTTCTTTGATGTTTTCTTATGCTGTGCGTTAGGCTGATCTCGTTGCAGACACCAGCAGTAATCCGCCATCCTATTTGTATGCCATCTTCCTTGATATCTTCTTTCCATGGTTTTGATGTCCTGGTGAAATCGTTCCCCTTGCTCCTCACTGACATCTCCGAGATTTTCGGGAAAACGGTCAAGATGCGAAAATAAGAAGTGAACTTTCAGGCTCATGTTGCAGCCTAAGGCGCAAAACTTTTTAAGCATATTTTCCACCAGTCTTTCATAATTTTGGCTTTTGTAGTTTCCCAAGAAGTTTTCAACAACATCTTTGAAACCAAGCCATGCTTCTTTTTCTTTATTGGTCATTGTGTTCAGGAAATGATCGTCTGTCACTAACTTTCTAATCTGAGGACCTATAAAAACACCTTCCTTTATTTTCTCGTAGCTAATCTTTGGATATTTTGAACAAATGTACTTGAAACACTCACCTTCTCTATTCAATGCTTTGACATACTGCTTCATCAAGCCTAACTTAATGTGCAAGGGTGGTAGGAGGATTTTATTTGGTTCAACTAGATGTTCATGTAAAATGTTCTTTGATCCTGGGTAAGATTCTCTCTAGGAGGCCAAGTTTTCCTCTTCCAGTGCTGGTCACGTGCTCGACTATCCCATTCGCAGATGAAACATGGCATCTTAGTGTATCCTGATTGCTGCCAAGTAACATGCAAAGGACTTTGAGATCCCCACACAATATCCATCTGTGATTTTGATACTGAATTTTTTCCAGAAGCAGTTTCATGTTATCATAGGTCTCTTTTAAATGAGTAGAATGGGCCACTGGGATTGATGCATATTTGTTACCGTTGTGCAGTAACACTTCTTTTAGACTGGTTTTAGAGGAATCTATAAACAACCTCCAGTCACTGGTTTGGTATTCGATGCCTAGCTTGCACACTAATCCTGTGATGTCCTTGCAAAATACCAAGGGACCATCTTCTTCGAAAAAAGGCACGAAGTCTTTCTCACGATTTCTGTACCAAGCGAAGTATGTGTCGGATGCCAATAAATTGTTTCCGCAATCTAGACCCCAAAAGTTCTGCAGAGTTCTTAGGCAGATTCAAATCCCTGACTAAGTCATTTAGTTCGGCTTGGGTTAATGGTTTAAGAGGATCTCGGTCAGCTGTTGGCTGTTCATAAACATCATCATTGTCTGGATTTGGAGCTGAATCAGAATCTGAATTGTATTGATCCAGACTCTCGGGTGGGCGGGGAAAAGGAACTTTTGGACCATGGGGTACCGGCCTTATTGCAGATGGAAGACTTGGTATTGAAGGCTCTCTTTATTCTTTGCATTATAACCTTTAACATTGCAAGAACAGGAGTAGCAGTCGTCGGTATGGTTTCTAGGCTCGCGCCATACCATAGGGATCCCAAATGGCAAACTTTTCTTTTTACCTTTGCTCCAATTCCTTAGTGCCGCAACACACGTAAGACAAACCTTGTGTGGAGCTCAACTTTTGTCTTGATCTCCTAATTTAATTCCAAAATAAGCATGATAAGCTCTCTTAATGAAGGTCGTTACATTTGTCCTTTGTTTTACAACAACATACCGACCACAAATATAACAAAATATGTCTGGACTATGGGTACATCCTCTAGAAGCCATTATTAAAATTTTAAAGACGTAATGTTAGAATTATCTATCTGAAAAATATGAAAAAACGAAATTAATTAAAGATAAAAAGGGTAAAAAATTACAAAACGCCCCAAAATTGTTTTGCTAATAACTTTAAAACTGTGGGTGATAGAAAAAAACTGGTAGCATTTTTTAATTCAGCGCAGCGAACTGCTTCAGAATCACAACTCAAAATAAAGAAATCGATTTTCATGCAGACCGGTGATAATTAATAATCTAAAGTTTACACAGTTTTACACACTTCGCTTCACAGCTTCCGAAGAGAATATTTTAAAAGTAGAATTTAGTGTGTGCTTCATCTGTAGTACTTGCGTTTCGCTTGAGTATAAAGTTTGTTGTAGCTGCATTTGAAAGATTTCAGAAGAAGAAAAAAAAAAATATATATATATATATATATTATACACTTTTTTTCTTTTTTTTAGGCAGGAAGGAGGGGGCCTAGGGTGAATGTCCGCAAAATCGACCCCTCCCTCTCATAGAGGAAGAAGAGAGCCAAAATCAAGGTCCAGGGTTTACGAAATGCTTGGACATTGCGTTTGAAAGACTGGAGGTCATAGGCAGGGGGAAAGATAAGATAGATTGAGGTAGATTGTTCCAGAGTTGACCGGTTGAGTAGATGAAAGATTGAAAATACCGATTAACACTTTTGTTAGAGAGTTGGACAGAAAAGGAATGAGAATGTTTTGAAAGTCTGGTACTGCGTGCTCTCCTTATAGGAGGAGACACGCAGTTAGAGAGTTCAGAAGAGCAGTGTCCGTTATAATAGCGATAGTAAAAAGAGAGCGAGGCAACGTTGCGGTGAAGAGAGAGGGATTGAAGACAGTTAGTAAGAGACTTTGATTCCACTCGGCCAAGTAGCATCGGTCAGTATATATCCTAACTATCAGGGCTGTTCAGAAGTTAGATGAGGGCGTTCTTGGCAAATTTAAACTATGGAGGCCCGACCACAAGCTCATATTTCCCTTACATAAGATTTAACATTCGCTTTCATCCGATGACTCTTTTACTCATAAAGCACAAAATCTATTTTACAACTTAAGAAGATATAAAAATAGAAAGAACACCAAATACAATTTGACAAAAACTCTCAGTCAAGAAATTTTTGGTCACTTCCCAATCTACGGTGTCTCAGAAATCGCGCACTATATTTATGAGTGCGGATGACTGAATCTGTGGTGCGCGATTTCTGAGACACCCTGTAGGTCTTTCCATTTGAGTCTTCGTCCAAGAATGAGAAATACGAAAGTGGGAATATCGAAGGACGCTATTCTCAAATCGATCCATTCCCATTGTAGGATTTCCAACTGTAAATTAGATATTTCGTAGAAAATACCCCTCCGGACTAAAATTGCATTACTGCCCTCTTTTTATACGCTTTCCCAAGTCAGGGAATTCTTTTACCAAATTTGGAATTCCCACTTCGAATATTCTATTTTCGGACCAGGAATGGGAATAGGAATGGCTGCGAGTGGAAAGTGAATGAAATTTAGGCAGTTAGGTATTGTAAATATATTTGGATCAATCCCAGAATATTTGAAAAAATCAACCCTAACCTAACCTAACCTAACCTATACCAATTTATGTGGCAAGATAGATTTGCTTCAGATGGATTCAGAAAGATTCGGGCTCATATTGCAGGAATTTATAATATCTAAAAATTTTCTTTATTCATTAAATCACTTTAAACCTTTTATAACTTTGCCTTTATTACATTTGTAATAAACTTTGTATAAAAAAATTTTGTAATCATCAGGTTTTTTTTATTTAATTCCTTGCAAGGTGCCTATTCTGGGATTGAGGTTGAACGCAGGTGCTTCATTTGGGATTGAGGTACATCAGGTGCCTATTCTGGGATTGACCCATATATTTATATTACTTACATACACAAATAAAGTAAAATAAATATATACAATTTCGAAGGAAAATTCGTCTATAAACAAAATAAAAAAATAAAAAAATAGTATTAGTAATGATTGTTTTCTTTTTTTAAATTTTATTAATGTTACCCAAAAAGACTGAAATAGCCAAAGAAGAACAGAATTATGCCAATTAGTAATTTTTTTGCATTTTAGGAATTTTATGTTTTAGGCGAAATTTTACCGAAACTTTACCTCTCATATTCATAAAAATGATTGCTTCATTCGCGAGTGATGCATCTTTGACAAGTATGAGCGAAGTCGAAGACACATCCAGTCTTGTAACCTAGATTCTCAATTTCTTTCGTGTGTTTATGGTAAAATAAAATATTCGGATCACCTGAAGATCAGGGCCCCCAGCCTTCTTTAGTTAGCTTTATAAGGCTAACTAACGAAACTATCACGACCTAACCTAACCAATCGTCAAGGGCGTACAGTTGACCTAACGATTGGTTAGGTCGTGATATTTTCGTTAGAAGACTGGGGCCCCTGATCTTTTTTGAAATTAGCAAAAAAAAAAAAAATTATTGCCTAAATTATATTCAGCATTTTTTCTGAAATCAGGCAAACTTATCCATACACGTATTATCATCTAGTCTTCTAGTAATTCTAGTTTAGTTTAATTCAGGCTAGTTTAGTACTTTAGTTTATGCCTAAGCACGACCAAAACTGAACAAAGATTCGGCAGAAACCCAGTCAGTCCCGAAGAATATTCCAGTCTGTCGGATTGATTAGATTCCCTTTTTTTTACGACCTTAAGTCATTCTGTGTCACTGAAAGTATGTGTGAAAATTGTAAGACATTCACGAAAATTTTAATTTAATAAAATCGATTAACGTTAAAATTTCCGTTGACCCTATGAAATATTACAAAAATTTTGTCAAGCCTGCAAATGATATTAAGTCTGTGTTGCTTTAAGTTAAGATGCAACACTTCGCTGTAGACATGAATTCAC
Organism: Bathynomus jamesi; assembly: GCA_023014485.1. Classification (NCBI taxonomy): domain Eukaryota; kingdom Metazoa; phylum Arthropoda; class Malacostraca; order Isopoda; family Cirolanidae; genus Bathynomus; species Bathynomus jamesi. Next base: position 270,112 of record JAJOZX010002695.1, on the reverse strand, counting down.
TCGGCCAAGAAAAAAATTTTCATTTACAGAGGTGCTGGAGCTTTAGAGAGGCAAACTTTTTGATCGAACGACCAATTCTCGGGTGCAAAATTTTTCGATGAAACATTTTGAACCTATACAAACAAAATGTAGTTCAAAATAATTCAGTCTAGTCCTCTAAAAAGAGGGTAAATGCTTATCTTACCTTAAAACCCCAGCTGGAAGCATTTGTTAAACCATAAAAGTATTGTAGAATTTTCATTCAAATTCTCCCTTCTTTGCTTTAAATTTTCCACCTATCCTTAAATTTTCTTCTTTCATTTAACCTCCTCTCTTAAACAAACATCTCCGTAGGGATCAACCGGTCTGTTGCTCTTTGCTGTCCTTTTGTAGTGAATACTCTTATTTTAGTTTCAAGATAAATGTTAATTTTACCGTCTTGAATTTCGGAATAGCTATAAATTCATTTTAAATTAGTTACCCATCATAATTCAATTGTAAACCACATTAATACTAATTTTATGTATACTGTATTATTTTATTGTATGTAAACATAATTAATTATATATCACAATTGTCAGTTAATTATTTATATTCAAATAATTATTTTAATCTAATACCATGTCCATTTTGCAAATAAATAATAGAAATCCAAGGGTTATATTTTCCATCTTTGGTACTGTCGCAGTTTCGCCTAACGGACTCAATACGGCTAGTGAGATAATCACTGGTTGGCACTTAACCAGCAGTGCTTATGGCTACATCATCCAGGTTAACCTATACCGGATAGATGCGCTACGGTCCAAAGCCGTAGCTTGCCTAGGTCCAACGACGACGACGACAACGAAAACCAACAATTGGTGACCCCGGAGTTGGATTCCCCCCTTTTACCCGAACGACTAGGACTAGACTGTAACGTCGTTCGTGCCCATCACCCCCTTCACCCGAGCGACTAGGACCAGACTGTAACGTCGCTCGTGCCCTCTGCCCCTCACCCCTGCCCGTGCGCTCTGTGCCTGCGCTCGTCTCAACCTCCACTCCTTCGTTGGTAACTTGTCGTCTTGCTTGTACGTCAGCAAGCATAGGAGAAGATGCCTGACGACGCTGGTGCCATCTCCCACTTGAGCGTAAAGCTCCCCGTCTTCTGGCCGGGTGATCCATTTATTTGGTTCCACCAAGTGGAATCACAATTCAACTTGGAAAGGATCACCGCTAGCAGGACAAAATACGATCATGTTTTGTCCTCTCTACCAGCGAGCATCATCTCTGAAGTCCGTGACGTCATCGTGTCTACTTCCACGAGTGAGGACCCATACAACGATCTGAAGTCTGCCATCCTGTGCCGCACCACTGTCTCCGAGCGTGAGAAACTACATCAGTTAATCTCAAAAGAAGAACTTGGAGACCGTAAGCCCACTCAAATGCTGAGGGCTATGCAGTGTGCTCTAGGCGAACGCGCACAAACCTTCGATAAGGACATCTTTAGACAGTTGTTCTTGCAGAAACTTCCTCCATCAGCTCAGCGTGTCTTGGCCACTATGGATCCTGCTACTCCAGTTGATAAACTAGCAGAAACTGCGACAAAGTAGTGGAGATTGACACAGCTCCGGTCAACAACGTGAACACACAATCGGAACTGGAGTTGAAAGTGGAAGAGTTAAGTCAACAACTCAACCACGTTTGTTCTCTGCTACAAAATCAACGGCAAAGAAGCCATTCTCGGTCAAGATTTACGAAGAGGCATCGTTCGAGTTCCGGGAAGATCTGCTTCTACCACTCAAAATTTGGAAAGAAGGCTAGGAAGTGCATCTCCCCTTGCAATTTTTCGTCGGAAAACCCCAGCAGCGAGTCCTAATGGCGTCTAGTACTCGCACTGCCAACCTGTTATTCATAAAGGACAGGAACTCTGGTGTCAATTTCTTGGTCGATACCGGAGCGTCAGTCAGTGTATTCCCTCAAAAATCTGGTCATACGCACTCGGAATCTCCGCCTCTATACGCTGCTAACGGTTCACGCATACCCACGTACGGTACTCAGTCGCGTGAACTAAACTTGGGCCTTCACCGATCCTTCAAGTGGATTTTCATCTGTGCTCAAGTGCAGCATCCCATAATCGGCGCTGACTTCCTCCAGCATTTCAAACTCCTGGTGGATCTTGACAAGCGACGCTTATGCGACCAGGCCACACTGCTTTCTGTTCTTGCCAAACAGGTTGCCCTTCCGGACGCCTCGAACTCTGCACTTTCCCTCGTTCCCCCTAATTCCATGTACCAGTGCCTTTTCCAGCGATATCCAGGAATTCTTCAACCGATGCAGATGGGTGATACCATTAAGCACACCATTACCCATCACATTACAACAAAAGGTCCCCCTGTGTTTGCAAAACCCAGACGTCTTGCCCCGGACAAACTGAAAGCTGCCAAATCGGAATTCCAGCTTATGATAGATCTTGGGATAATAAGACCTTCCAAAAGCAGTTGGTCCTCTCCCCTACACCTGGTCCAGAAGAAGTCAGGAGACTGGAGACCATGTGGGGATTACCGGTTTTTGAATTCGACAACCATCCCGGACCGATATCCGGTACCAAATGTCCAAGACTTTACTTCTCTTCTCCACGGCAAATCTATCTTCAGTAAAATAGACCTCGTTAAGGCTTTCCACCACATTCCCGTAGAGCCTTCGGATATTCCCAAGACTGCAGTTTGTACACCATTTGGGTTATTCGAATTTGTGAAGATGCCGTTCGGGCTACGGAATGCTGCGCAAACCTTTCAGAGGTTTATAGATGAGGTCACCAGAGGCTTAGACTTTGTTTATGCCTACATCGATGATTTGCTTGTGGCCAGCTCAACGGAAGAGGAACATAAGGAACATCTTTCACTCCTCTTTCAACGCTTAGAACAATACGGTGTTACTATTAATGCATCTAAGTGTGTGTTTGCACAGCCAACCTTGGAATTTCTTGGTCACACGATTTCGCAGCACGGAATTACCCCCCTTCAGGACAAGTGTGAAGTGATAAAAAATTACCCTATGCCAAATAATCAGCGTGAGTTACGTCGGTTTCTAGGTTTGGTAAATTATTACCACAAGTTCATTAAAAACTGTGCCAGTGTTCTTGCTCCTCTACACGCTATGATCACACACAAACGTAAGGTAACGAAATTGGTATGGTGTAGCGATAGTTTACAGGCGTTCGACAATGCCAAAAATGCTATCAATTGTGCATTGTCTCTGTCATTTCCTATCAGTGATGCCCCCCTAACTCTGACGGTCGATGCATCAGATGTTGCGATCGGTGGGGTGTTGGAACAAACCATTAACGGTCAACAAGCACCCATCGCGTTTTACTCGAAAAAGCTGCGCCAGCCCAAACGCGTTATAGTGCTTTCGGACGTGAACTTCTTGCTATTTATTTAAACGTGAAGCATTTTCAACATTTCCTTGAAGGCCGAGAGTTTTGTGTTTTTACCGACCACAAACCTTTGGTCACTGTCTTCAATAAAAACAGCTGTAACCACTCTCCCAGAGTCATCAGGCAACTCGATTATATCTCGCAATTTACCACAGATATCCGCCACATCAAAGGTGTCTTGAACACTCCAGCGGATGCACTTTCAAGAATAGAGATTACTTCTGTTACCCTCAGCTCTACACTGTGGAATGCTATTGCACAGGATCAAGATAAGGATACGGAACTACAAGACCTGCTCAGAGAAGACTCCACTCACTCACTTTCCCTCAAGAAAATGAGTATGCCAGGATTGTCTGTGCCCCTCTATTGCGACGTATCAACAGCTGCTATTCGCCCTTATGTCCCTCCATGTCACAGACAAGCAGTCTTCACGGATCTTCATAACCCCTCCCATCCTGGTATCCGTGCTTCGCAACACCTGGTTACCTCTCGCTTTGTTTGGCCCTCGATGCGGAAGGATGTCAAGCATTGGACCAAAACGTGCCTTGCCTGCCAGCGTGCCAAAGTCCAAAGGCACACCAGGTCCCCCTTTGACGCATTTCCGCCCCCATCCCAGCGATTTGAGGTAATTCATGTAGACATTGTTGGCCCTCTTCCAGTGATTCAAGGCCAACGTTATCTGCTCACCTGTCTCGACCGCTTTTCCAGATGGCCTGAAGCCATCCCACTTCCTGATATCCAAGCGGACACTGTTGCAAGAGCCTTTCTTCATGGATGGGTATCAAGATTTGGATTGCCGACAAAAGTCATCACTGACCAAGGTCGCCAATTTGAGTCTTCGCTTTGGAAGAAGTTTACCAGCTTGTTGGGTACAGTACATGCGCATACCTGTGCGTATCATCCGCAAACTAACGGCCTCGTCGAACGTTTCCATCGCCAGCTGAAGTCATCCCTTATGTGTCACGAAGACTCCCATTGGATGGATAAGCTTCCACTCGTGTTGCTTGGTATTCGCTCTGCATTTAAGAGTGATCTGAAGACTACAGCGGCTGAACTAGTCTATGGAACAACACTGCGGCTACCAGGTGGCTACTTCACTGCAGGGGATAAGTCATGTGATCCTACGGAATTCGCTCAAACACTTTCCTCTCACATGCAGTCCCTTCAGCCTGTTCCCCCTCGATTGACTAGCCAACAGAACATCTTTGTTTCCCCAGCCCTCCAGTCTTGCACCCACGTTTTCGTTCGTGTACCTGTCCCAAAACGGCCTCTCCAATGTCCATATGACGGGCCCTATGAAGTTCTCCGACGTACGCGCAAATCATTTCTCATCCAGCGCGGTTCCAAGGTCGACAAGGTTTCTATCGATCGTCTTAAGCCTGCGTTTTTTGAATCAACCTTAAGCGAGGTACATGTAGCTACCAAAAAGGTCCAGGGGAAATCTGTGTCGTTCGGAACTCTTTGAACTTCCTCTCTGGTGGGGGAGTGTGTAGTGAATACTCTTATTTTAGTTTCAAGATAAATGTTAATTTTACCGTCTTGAATTTCGGAATAGCTATAAATTCATTTTAAATTAGTTACCCATCATAATTCAATTGTAAACCACATTAATACTAATTTTATGTATACTGTATTATTTTATTGTATGTAAACATAATTAATTATATATCACAATTGTCAGTTAATTATTTATATTCAAATAATTATTTTAATCTAATACCATGTCCATTTTGCAAATAAATAATAGAAATCCAAGGGTTATATTTTCCATCTTTGGTACTGTCGCAGTTTCGCCTAACGGACTCAATACGGCTAGTGAGATAATCACTGGTTGGCACTTAACCAGCGGCAGTGCTTATGGCTACATCATCCAGGTTAACCTATACCGGATAGATGCGCTACGGTCCAAAGCCGTAGCTTGCCTAGGTCCAACGACGACGACGACAACGAAAACCAACACTTTGTATGCCTTTCTACAAAGACGACGAAACATAAAACCGTCTAACCTAACGTAACATAATTTAAGCTAAGCTAAGCCTACTTAATTTAATCTAACCTAACCTAACCTAACAAAGCATAGTGGAACCTAGTTTTCATTTACGAAGACATCTGTTAGAACTTTTCTAGGCAATAAGTCTAAAATAAAGTCTTCATATCAACACTATTTCGAAAATACATTTATCCAAATTTATGTCCTATCGTCTCTGGTGAAATATTTTCAATCTGCCACATTCGTCTGGTTCGAGTAGCTTACCATAGGTTAGTTTTGGTTATGTCCGGTTTAGTTTCGCTAAGTTAGGTAAAATTGAGTTAGTTTAAGTTAGGTAAAACGAATGCAAAAACTAATGCTGTTGATTCCTTTATCGAGATTTGTTTTTTGGTAATAATCTACTTAAGCTCCCGTCTCTCTGATTTTCATAAATTATACATCGGTAGCTTCGTTTCTTCATTAGGAATGCGATTTAGACAGTCTCTAGTAAGGGAAATGCTTCAAAACCTAACCTAACCTAAAAAAAATCTAGTTTTTTAACCAAACTTTTCTGGTCAATTTTGAGGTGCTTTGCACTAATCTGCCCTTGGTTTCCTGTGCAAATGCGTAGTTTTTAAGATATCGTAACATAAACATATAGGATATGTTCACGTTACGAGATCTCGTAAACGACGCATTACCACAGGAAACGTGCAAAACACCTCAAAATTAACCAGAAAAGTTTGCTCTCGTCATTTTCGTGTAAACTAACGAAAATATCACGACTTAACCTAACCAATCATCAAGGGCGTACAGTTAACCTAACTGAGCATTCAATTAACCCAACCAGACATTCAGTTGACCTGACCGGGCATTCAGTTAACCTAACCGGGCATTCAATTAACCTAAGAGGTTAATATTGGTTATTTCACCTAAATATCTTCTGATCTTTTCGTATTAGGCACTCATTGTCACATTTCGGGCAAGTTAAGGATGAGAGAATAACGCCGTAATTGATAAAAACATCCAATGCTTTGTCTTCATCTAGGGCACATGACGAATCAAGTCCTCAAAGTCGAAATCACACGAACGGCACGTCATAATTCTATCGCAAACACCACCAAACTGAATCCAATTAGAATTTACACGAATACTAATGTTGTCAATCTGGTGATTTTTTTCTAACTAAAAAAAACACTAGATTTTCATTAAAAATCTTATAAAACTACAAACTCGCTAGACTTTGTTTTTAAAACTCTAGATTTTTTTTAGGTTAGGTTAGGTTTTGAAGCATTTCCCGTACTAGAGACTGTCTAAATTGCATTCCTAACGAAGAAACGAAGCTACCGATGTATAATTTATGAAAATCGGAGAGACGGGAGCTCCATATGTGTGACGTTGGTTTGATATCCGTTATCCTTGTTACTGGACCTATACCCATAACGTTGACAAGACACTTCATCAACAACTCTACGAACTTACACCCTAACCTAACCCACAGGGCGTTTCTGAATAAATGTCCCATCAAAATATCCAACGCTCAACGCTCGACAATATTAACAAACAGGGTATCAGGACCTACAGACATTTCGTCCCCAGGAAATAATTAAATAACCTAACCTAACCTCACTAAACCTAACCTAACCAAAATTAACCCAACCATAATGAATGTGTATATAAACTAGCAGTCGAAAAAATGTCTTTAGCCCCGATGGGAACAACTTATTTCTCTTCAAACACTACTTTCTATAAAATAATACCAGTTGATCCGATTCCACACAGTAACCATTTATACAGTAATTATTTAAATCGTACTATTTACGCAAAGAATTATTATATTTGTTTAAAGTTTTCTGTAATATTATTATAAATTATTCCTATAAATTTGAGCAAAAGACTCGATGCGTCTGCTTTCCATGTGATTGGATATTTGTGAAGTTATAAAGTTTATAAATAAAAGAAGTTAAACGAAACTTTTAAAATTTTATGAAGGTTTCAAAAGAAGATCACGGCAGAGCTTCAAAGTTACGATCAATAAATTCTCCGATATTACCGCCAGATGAAGACATTAGATTTTGATCTTCAAACAAATATAATTTACCTTTTATTTAAACTGTTGTAAGGGTTTTTTTAATGCAGGAAGGCGGGGACAAGGGCGGTATGTTATGTGTATGTATAGCATCGAATAGAATAGTTTGGGGGTTAAAACGTTTGGGTTAAAACGTTGCGCCAAACATTTCGTTTATGTCAAAACGTATACTTTTCGATTGGGTTAATTCTTTCAAGCCCTGTGAGTTCAACTAAATTAATCTAATTTAACCTAACCTGATAGAGAAGTAATATCTCTTCATTTTATACAAACAAAATATATATAAAAAAAAAACATTTTGGCGCAAACGCTAAACATTAACAAACGCTCGAACATTAACTGCATTAACAAATAGACAGCAGCTCTGCCATTCAAATGGAGAAAATTCAATACCAATAAAATAAAGGATCAGAGAATACAGTATTTTCTTTTACTTATTTGATTGTTTCAATAGTATAAAAACGCTTTATATCCAAAGAAAGAAGATTTATCTAATACGTCATAAGATGACTTTAATTAAATGGTATCACCTCTTTTCTTGGATTTATGCCCCCCATTTGATACTGTCAACAGTAATTTCGACTGTTCAAACAACTAACTAACACTCAAACAACGAATATTTGCGACAGGAACATTCGTCTTTGTTAATGATAATTCATGATAGATTTATGGGGACATCGCGATATTTAAAGAAATACATGACAGAATTAAATGGCTCACCACTACCATTATTATTATTATTATTATTATTATTATTATTATCTGTATGTAATGTGTATATATAAATGTCTTAAACATATCGTACATAATGTCTCTATATCTTTGTCTCTGTCTTTAAAATTACTGTAAATGACCTCAATTCTCTGCATTATCTAAAAAGATTTGTCAAATAACCCCATTCTGCCAATAAAGCTTAAATTTTCTTGCAAATAAAAGTTTTATGCTATTTACGTAGAGGACAGCATTAACTGTTCCACTTTTACTGAATAGCTCTTTTCCTCATTGTCATTTTCTTTTTCTCAGTTTGAATAATGTCAGCCTTTTCACATTTTTTAACCATAGAGAGATACTCTCCGTTTCTTTGAGATCCTCCGTTGTTTACTCGTTTCCGTGTGCGAGTTGCAATGCTCGCTACGCGAATCAAACATGCTTGCACTTGAAGCAGAAGGTTAATAAACATAGGGGTGTCTCTCTCATAGGACTGGTCGACCCGTGTCTAGTCAGGATTCTCATCTATACGTATTCATTCTGTTAATTGTAATCATCCATGTAATATTAATAATTTTTCTGTTTTGTCATACTCCGCTGACGTTACTAATCTAAAAGTGTTGGAATCCATGTATATTAAACAACTCTGTCCGTCCCTTAATGATTTGGCTGCTTCCATTGAATTAAATATTGTATAAACCAGCCAATTTTTGCTTGTCTGAAGTGAAATTTAATTTTGCATTCTTTTTTTGGTCTCCTGCGCCACACGGTAAGTTTCGCGCCGTTTTTGTGATATTTATTTTATAACTTCGTTTGGATTTATTTTTATTGCATTTTTTATGCATTTGTTTATACTCTCATTTTAGATCTGCTGATGATGAATCTAATAAGATTCGAAACGTTCTATTGAAATAAATGTTTTATACAGTCGCCCTGGTCTTAATTTATGTGTATTATATATATATTATATATATATATATAATTATATATATATTATATACTGTATATATATATTTTTTTTTTTTTTTATGTAAGAAGGAGGGGCCAAGGGCGAGCGCCCATAAAAATGGCCAACCTTTTTAAGAGAGAGCAGAAATCTAGATCTTCGAGGCTCACGATGCCTTTTTTTATATATAAATTTTGAAAACAGTGTGTAGTATGTAAAATACTTGTATTTGTAGTGAAGAATAGATGGAGAAGTTTGTGTTTGAGAGTATGCTGGACTGCCCACGAGATAGGTGAAATACGGAAAAAGATCTACTAAAGAGGACAGTGACAGGAGAAACGAGAGTTCCAACACTCCCTGTCTCTGCCTAACTTCCTCCGCCCCCGGAGTACTTCCGTGGTCGATTAGTGTCTACAATTTCCTCCTGCATATATACCCAGATACACAAATTGTATCCACGTCAACGCAGAATATGAAACATGACGACATTGACATCTAAATTAGTTGCCATGGATACGTTACATATGTAGATTTGTGTCATAGCAAACGTGGAAATTTGTGCGTAACTATTATTATTTTATACCCATTTGACACCCGCGTGTCACACACGTGACACGCGCGTTCGCCTTCATTTGGAATATGGTAAAGCATTTGCATTTGCAAAGATACCCTTTATTCTCTGTGTACATGAAATCTAGAGAAATACCATCGACATTATTACATCTTTGTACACGGAATATTTTAGTATCTACACTTCATGAAAAGGTATACAAGAGCATTTCAAGGCCCGCATATGTAATGTTCCTCGCCTCACAGACGATTCCGTACATGTGGCAACGCCGCAGTGATAGTCAAGGTACTCCAACCGGGGGGAAGGTGGGGTGGAGAGGGGACAACCGAGACCAACAACATACAACACAGACATATACTATATATCTAAAGGACAGTTGAATGTGCATTCATTGACATACAGGTAATTATAATGTAATGTCTGTGTTCATAAAGATAAACAATTAATATGATCGTGAACAGCGTTGAACTCCACGTAGTTTACTAGTCTTATACAGTAACTAACGGAGTGACCCGGCTTTGCCCCATGGAAATTGAACACTATACAGTATATATATACCGTATATACCTGAATATAGGTCGATCTCGTGTATACATCGACCCTTGATTTTTGGCCAAGAAATCATTAATTTATCATATGCCTCGTGTATAGGTCGACCCCAGTTGTTGAGGGAGTGGAACAACAAATTAGGGTAATAAAGCACCATATTTTATGGCATATAAAACTCATTTCCAAAAACTAGAAACTGACAACTGCGTCTAGGTGACCTTAAACACGTCATCATGTATAGACAGGTTACTGATAACCTACTGTGTAACAGCCATTTCCAAGTGTGTCTTGTTATAGTGTAGACGTGCCAGACCCATATTCTCTGTCAGCATGGATTCAAGAAGAAACAAGTTCACAGCAAAGTTCAAGCTCCGAGTAGTTGAATATGCAGAACAGACTAACAACTGTGCAGCAGCAAGGGAATTTAGGATATCAGAAAAAAATGTTAGAGACTGGAGAAAGCTCTCTGCACAGCTTAAGCAGATGTCGAAAAACAAATATACTAACAGAGGAAAGTGTAACAAGTGGCCACAGTTGGAAGTTGAAGTGGCAAAGTATGTCAGTGAAAACCGACAGATGGATATGGTACATATTTTATGTTTTCATTGTTTACTGGTACTAATGGTAAATATTTTTCATGTCTGAAGCTAACAGTAGCTCCTAGCCCTCCCCATCGTGTACGGTTTTCAATCCCACGAAAATGTTACCCTTATAGAGGTCGACGACCCCCTAATTTTTGCCTAAGAATTCAGTCTTAAAAAAACGACCTACACACGAGTATATACGGTGTGTGTGTATATATATATATATATATATATACACAGGGTGTCTCAAAAGTCACTATCTATTTTGAAAAATAATGGGAATTACGAAAAACTGGTTTAAGACATGAAAAATATATTTATTTCAAAGTAAGTGCCACAAAGAATTAGTGCTATTTATTTATCTGTCTCCACATGGCGACCATCAGTGTCTCTACAGAGCTCAAAGCGATAAGTTGTTTCCCGGAACACACTTTCCAGCAATTGAGGTGTTATTTTCTGAACTGCATCGGTAATACGATTTCGAAGTTCGGCTACATCACTAATTCTTCTACCAGTGTACACCTTAGACTTAATGAAACCCCAGGCGAAAAAATCTAATGGTGTTAAATCGGGTGAACGTGCTGCCCATGGTTGTGTTCCTCCACGACCAATCCAGCGACCGGGGAAGCGTCTGTCAAGATAATCACGTACAAGTATTGCATAATGGCACGGTGCTCCATCCTGCTGAAAAACTACTGTGTCAAGAATGCCATCTGTGAGAAGTTGAGGTTCGAGGAATTGTTCAAGCATGTCAAGATAATAAACCAATTAACTTTTTTTAAATACACAAATTTGCACCAGAAGTACATATCTTTATGCCAGCATAGCATTTTTTAAAAAAACATCTAATGTCACCGAAATAGATAGTGACTTTTGAGACACCCTGTATATAATATGCCCGGTTAGGTTAATTGAATGCCCGGTTAGGTCAACTGAATGCCCGGTTAGGTTAATTGAATGGCCGATTAGGTCAATTGAATGCCCGATTAGAGTAACTGAATGCCCGGTTAAGTTAATTGTACGCCCTTGACGATTGTTTAGGTTAAGTCGTTATATTTTCGTTAGTTTTAACGAAAATATCACGACTTAACCTAAACAATCGTCAAGGGCGTACAGTTGACCTAACCGGCATTCAATAATTTTACCGACGCCACATAGCCTATGTTCCTATATATACAGGGCGTCCCAAAAAAATGTATACACACTTTAACAGCTGATAGCTCAATTGATGTTTCTTTCTTTCCAAGTTAAACCCATTAGAATTAATAATGGCAGTCAGACTAAGCTTTGAACAAAGGAAATTCATTCTAAAATGCTACTGGAAGTGTGAAAACGCAGTTGAAGTGCAAAGACAGTTTAGGAGGGAGTTTCAAACAGATCCACCAACGCGACTTACCATCACTCGAATTAGAGATAAGTTTGAAGCCGATGGAACTGTTCAGAATGTCCACAAGAAGCGTTCCGGAAGACCACGGACATCGACAAGCCCCACAAAACAAGAAAGAGTACTGGAAACGTATCACCAAAGTCCAAGAAAATCTGTGCGGCAAGCGAGTCGTGAGGTAGGAATTTCAGAATCGTCTGTCCAACGCATTTTGAAGCGCTGTCAATGGAAAAGTTACATTCCAAGATTAGTCCATGCTATTAATGAAGATGATCCGGACCGAAGAGTGGAGTATTGCGAGTGGTACTTGGCACGATGTGGATGTGGATTGGACGAAGGGGTTTCGTAGAATACCCTCCGCGTTCACCAGACCTCACACCACTAGACTTTTTTTATGGGGACTTAAAAGACAAAGTCTACGCTATAAAACCTGCAACAGTCGCTGAATTGAGAGCAGCCATTGAACGAGAATGCACGCAAATACCAAACGAAATGTTTCGTGATGTTTGCGATTCCATTGCTTCGCGTTATCAGCAGTGCCTGGACCAGAACGGACGTCAGTTTGAAAACAGGCGTTGACAAAACAATTAAATAATGTCTGTAGATTCTATTACATTTTGAAAATGAAATGTATTTAATAAACACTGCCTTTATAAGTATTTAAAGTGTGTATACATTTTTTTGGGACGCCCTGTATATATATATATATATATAATATATATATATATATATATATATATATATAAACCTTTGGTTAACTTCCGCCCGAATTGTTCATTCTGACGAAGGTCAAGCTTTTCACTCCACCTTAGACCTACAGTTTAACGTGGAATCCGAACCACGCCCCATCAGCAGCCCAGCGTCTTAACCACTAGGCCACCTAGGGTACCCATTTATCTACCAACCACTTTCTTTATTGTGTGAAAGGATGAACAGCTGGGTTTTGCTGCTCGCCGGCTGCCGTCGGGTCTCGAACCCAGAGCCGATGGATTCGTAGTCAGCGACGCTAACCACTGCACCACCGAGGCGCCTTTATATATATATACAGGGCGTCCCAAAAAAATGTATACACACTTTAAATAATTATAAAGGCAGTGTTTATTAAAATACATTTCATTTTCAAAATGTAATAGAATCTACAGACATTATTTAATTGTTTTGTCAACGCCTGTTTTCAAACTGACGTCCGTTCTGGTCCAGGCACTGCTGATAACGCGAAGCAATGGAATCGCAAACATCACGAAACATTTCGTTTGGTATTTGTGTGCATTTTCGTTCAATGGCTGCTCTCAATTCAGCGACTGTTGCAGGTTTTATAGCGTAGACTTTGTCTTTTAAGTATCCCCATAAAAAAAGTCTAGTGGTGTGAGGTCTGGTGAACGCGGAGGGTATTCTACGAAACCCCTTCGTCCAATCCACATCCACATCGTGCTAAGTACCACTCGCAATACTCCACTCTTCGGTCCGGATCATCATCTTCATTAATAGCATGGACTAATCTTGGAATGTAACTTTTCCATTGACAGCGCTTCAAAATGCGTTGGACAGACGATTCTGAAATTCCTACCTCACGACTCGCTTGCCGCACAGATTTTCTTGGACTTTGGTGATACGTTTCCAGTACTCTTTCTTGCTTTGTGGGGCTTGTCGATGTCCGTGGTCTTCCGGAACGCTTCTTGTGGACATTCTGAACAGTTCCATCGGCTTCAAACGTATCTCTAATTCGAGTGATGGTAAGTCGCGTTGGTGGATCTGTTTGAAACTCCCTCCTAAACTGTCTTTGCACTTCAACTGCATTTTCACACTTCCAGTAGCATTTTAGAATGAATTTCCTTTGTTCAAAGCTTAGTCTGACTGCCATTATTAATTCTAATGGGTTTAACTTGGAAAGAAAGAAACATCAATTGAGCTATCAGCTGTTAAAGTGTGTATACATTTTTTTGGGACGCCCTGTATATACAGGGTGCGGCATAGTCGCTTTACCGAGAATAATAAACTCACCTTGTGAAGAATAATGCACCGAGAAAAATTATTTTTATATTTGTCTTCACTGATTCAGCAACACTGATATGGCAACACCTAACCTAACCTAACAAGATGGTGCTTCACCACATTTTGGAAGAAATTTTTGTGCATTCTTAAACGATAATTTTTCAGAATGGATAAGACGTCGGGGGATAGTCAAATGGCCTCCTCGATCACCGGAAATAACCCTGTGATTATTCAGTGTGGAGGTACAGTATAATCTAAGATAGAGTCTACTGCCAGAAACCTCGAGACTTCGATCACGTGAAGACTTTGATACGCCAAGAGTTCGAAACGTTGAATAATAACAAAGAACTGTGCCGCGTTATTCGTTGTTCAGTGGTTCAAAGCTGCAACGTTTGTACTGAACATGATGGAGGACACTTTGACACTCTGGCCCTTGGCCCTTCCTTCCTGCATAAAATATAATAAATATTATTCCTCACAAGGTGATTTCATTATTCTCGGTGAAGCGAATTATGCCACACCCTGTGTATGTATATATATAGTAGGGCACTCAATATATCATATTTTGCCCCACCCTATTTTCTTAGCTAAACAATAGGCCATGGGGCTGAAATGTCTTTTGGGCCGTAAGTTTGAACTTTCTGCGCTTCACATAACCGGATTTTTCCAGTTTGAACCTCCCCTCCTTGTATAAAACCGCTTTTAAACGCCCTTCTATAAAATCGATGGTTAACGCAGTTTCGAAAATGGCGTCTGACAGTGATGTGCGTCGAAAACAGAGAGCTGTTATCGAGTTCTCAACCGCAGAGAAGTAAACAGTTGGAAATATTCACAAACGTCAACAAAACGTTTATGGAGATGATGCTGTTGATCGAAGTACAGTTGGACGCTGGTCTAAACGTGTGAGATCATCGGAGAGAGGGAGAGCCAGCCTCGATGATATGCCACGCAGCGGTCGCCCGGCATCGGCTGTCACATCTCACACTGTGCAACTTGCTAACAGCATCATTCGATCAAAACGGCGGGTCACATACAAGGAGCTATCACTGGAGGTAAGAATTAGTGAAGTAAGTGTGAATACGATAATTCAGCAACTGGGATACTCAAAAGTGTGTTCACGGTTTGTTTCTCTCGAATTGACTGAAGATCACAAAGCCCAAAGAAAAGAAATTGCTTCTGAGTCATTGGTTCGATACGAGATAGACGGGGATGACTTCCTTTCACGAATTGTGACTGGGGATGAGACTTGGTTACACCACTTTGAACCTGAAACAAAACGCCAATCCATGGAGTGGCATCACGCACACTCCCCACGCAAAAAAAACGTTCAAAATGGCTCCCTCTGCAGGAAAGGTTATCGCCACCATCTTCTGGGACATGAAAGGGGTGATTCTGGTGGACATTATGAAGAAAGGACAAACAATCAACTCAGAGGCATATATTGCTACCCTTAGAGACTCCAGAGACGTATAAAGAGAGTTCGACCGGAGAGAACACTGGAAGACGTCCTTCTTTTGCATGATAACGCGAGACCACACAACTGTTTGCAAACAAGAGAGGCCATCACAAAAATGCGCTTGACTGTTTTACCCCACCCTCCATACATCCCGGATCTGGCACCTTCAGACTTCCATTTGTTTGAGCCAATGAAGGATGCTATTCGTGGAAGAAAGTTTCAGAGTGAAGATGAGGTTGTTGAGAAGGTTAAGAGGTGGCTCCAGCTGAACCCAGCGGACTTTTACCAGCAAGGAATAAAGCCCCTTGTTTCGAGGTGGAGGAAAGCCGTAGAAAAGCATAGAATAAAAACTTGTAAAAAAGGTATGTAACTATTTGTGTACAAAATTTCTGAAACGTACAAGGAAACTTGGAAAGAAAAAAAAAAAAGGTGGGGGCAAAATATATTGAGTGGCCCTCGTATATACACACACACACACACACACACACACACATATATATATATATATATTATATATATATATATATGCTAGAGCTCCGCCCATTTTATGACATGTCTATGATAGAGCTTCGCCCATTTCACTATCTTTCAACCAATCCGGAATACAGAGCCCTCCAGAGGCCTCAAATGACCTCGGAGGTCGACGCCACATAGCCTATGTTCTTCACCGGCTTCAGTTACCCCTATTCCCTAAGTCTCATCCAAATTTGTCCAGTGGTTTGACCGGCCATAAGAAACAAAAATGTAAGTTCGCAGGCAGTTCAACCGTCACAATTATATTATTAGTATACAGTAGATAAGGTTCCATTATGATTACCGCAATTCTATATGAACAGCTACCACAATACAACTTTTTATATACTAGTGAATTTGAACCAAAAATAGACATTACACAACCAACCCCACACTCCCTCATTCCCCTTCCCCACCCACCAGTCTTCTTTCTATTACGTTTGTTCATCATTATTATATACTCATCATCTTTTTTAGATGTTTTTCGCTTCTATCCTCAACCCAGGGGCGTACCCAGTAATTTGCCAAAGGCGGGGGGCGAACTTCTAACTAATCGTAGAAGTGTAATTGAAATAGAGATAAATAATTTTTATGTACGTTCATGAACTTATCGTTTAGTTAGAGATGATTAATTAGCTACTGCTAAGACACATTATGAATAAAAATATAAAAATTATATTATAAAAAATATAAAAATTATGATAAAAATATGATTAGTAACATAATATTTAATGCAAACCGCAATTACGATGCTCAGATTTGTATTAACATAAGAATAAAAAAGTGCTAATTTCGAGATTAAGCATTTCCTTGGACTGTTACCTTTATAAAAGAAAATTATTCGCAGGGCTGGATTAAGAGTTTTCGGGATCTTAAGCCATTTTAGATTTTAGTAGTAGGAGAGGCAAGGGCTAGCGCCGAAGGCGCCGAAATTTTTTCGCTTTCATTCTCAGCCTGTTGTTGTTGTTGAGCTAATAATTTATTAGCTCAAGGGGGGGTGGGGTCGCTCCTGTCGCCCTCCCCTTCGGTACGCCTCTGCCTCAACCTGTTTTGTTCTTCACATCCCCAGTTTGTGAGTGGTGAGTGTTTTGGAAACATTTGACAATGATACTTCAGCTTTTGCAGCTATTTGTCTTTGAGTGTTGCCTTCTTTATGGAGAACAATAATTTTCAATCTATTCTTGTATGAAATTTCTTTATTTGGAGCCATTATACTATCTTATCTGTAAAAAAAATTAGAAGATGAGACTTTTTTGTATTAAAGTTTAACAAATAAGATGATATTTTTAAAGAATCTTGCGATTACATGAGGGTATAAACAACATGTGTGAGTAATTAAATCTATAAAACATGTTATTACAGCAAATTGAATAGTATATTTACCAGTAAAGAACCTGGCCCTCAAAATTAGCAAAATCAATAAAAACTAGTGATATACTGATTCATCGGCATTGGCAGAATCGGCCATTTTTTGGGCATTGGCATCGGCCAAATTTAGCTGATTCTCTTACTGATTATTTGAAATTTTAAAATTTTCATTACAAAACAAAATTTATATTTACAGAAAATTGAACACCAAAAAACATTATGATAATTTCCATTCATTTCAAAGCGTAATTATATAAAAATATTTTACATTCACAAAAATGGCAAAGCATAAGAAGTTAAAATGTCCATAAATTTACATTTTCTCGACTAACTAATCTCTAAATATTATAAACTATTGTAATGTAATTGTAATTGGTTGTGTAATGTCTATTTTTTGCTCAAATTCACTCGTATATAAAACGTTTGCATTGTGGTAGCTGTTCATATAGACTTGCAGTAATCATAATGGAACCTTATTACTGTATAAGACTAGTAAACTATATGGAGTTCAACGCTGTATGCGATCATATTAACTGTTTATCTTTATGAACACAGACATTACAATATAATTACCTGTATGTCAATGAATGCACATTCAATTGTCCTTTAGATATATATGTCTATGTTATATGTTGTTGGACTCGGTTGTCACCCCTCCACCCCACCTTGCCCCAGTTGGGGTACCTTGACTATTACTACGGGGTTGCCACATGTACGGAGTCGCCTGTGAGGAAGAACATTACATACGCGGGCAACTATACATATTATAGTAGTAATGCGCATGCGTGTGTTACATTAATTAACTTTATATGATAATGAAAGTATTAATGGCATTATGCAGACAATGAGTTCATGTCTTATTTCAAGTATCATATAACCCCTTAAACAAGCATAGATTTCAAAAGGTAAAGCTGTAAGGTCTGGTAAATCGGAAGGATATTTTAGGCGAAAATAAAATAAAATTCCTATATTATCAATGACGTGTGAGAATTGGATCGATCCGGAATTAATTCGAATTCGATATTTTTCTAATTAAGCGAGTCAAGATTAGATTTAATTGCGTCTATTAATTCCGATTCCATTTAATCACGTTTTGTGTACCTTCGCGCCCCCTATGTATTACAACTTATAATCTAAACCAGGGGTGGGAAACCTTTTTTCATTGGAAGGCCGCATTTCATTTAACCAAGACCCTATTAGGCCGCATGCTGAGAATTTAACATATACAGTACAACAAAATGTCATATTTAGTCTACAATCTACGTATTTACTAATTTTAAATCGAACTTGATAATACGTGAGGGTTTTTATAATAAATAAAAAATTCAGCAAGTGCATTTTTTTTTGGGGGGGGGGGGGGAATAATTGACAATAGAACTAATATTAAGTGAAAAATGATATTAAGTGAAATGATGTTAATATTAAGTGAAAAAGTGATAAACCATTTAATGACTTTTTTGTGACTGCTTATTGCGGGACAGGAGTCGTACATTTGGTTCCAACATCGTTAACCGTAGGTTTAGTTGGTCCTACAGGTGCATATTCGTCATCTGAGATCTCAAGCGCGTTTTGATTTGAGTCACATACAAAAACGTTGATT
Source organism: Bathynomus jamesi (assembly GCA_023014485.1). Lineage (NCBI taxonomy): Eukaryota > Metazoa > Arthropoda > Malacostraca > Isopoda > Cirolanidae > Bathynomus > Bathynomus jamesi. The sequence goes on along the minus strand of JAJOZX010002695.1, from coordinate 250,989 downwards.
CACAACAGTAGGTTGTGCCGAAACAAGACAACATTCGACGAGCATGTTGGGCAGACGTGGGTATTCAACGGCATTTTTCCATATTTCAACAGGATCCTTCTTAGTATCAAATAGAGACTTAAGGATATTATCTTCTAATAGCTCAATCAACTCCATCTGTAAATCTTCAGGTGCTTTGGCAGAAGGCCGCAACTAGTACCCCAAAAGGCCGCAGGTTCCCCACCCCTGATCTAAACAATAGTTTCGTATGTACGATTTCTGAAACAACATTTCAAGCTCGACCTATCTAAAATGTCAAGTGGATACAAAATAATAATTGCTACGCACAAATTTCCACGATTACTGTGATGCAACATACTGTATATATGCAACATTTCCATGGCAAATAATTTAGATGTTTATGTTGTCATGTTTCATATTCTGTATTTACTTATTTCCGACGTGGATACAGTATTTGTATCTGTGTGTGTGTGTGTGTGTGTGTGTGTGTGTGTATATATATATATATATATATATATATTGTTACACTGGGTGTATGCTCTGTACTTGTATAAACAGAACAATAAATTGTGGATCACCTGAAGATCAGGGCCCCCAGCCTTCGTTAGTTAGCCTTATAAGGTTAACTAACGAAAATATCACGACTTAACCTAACCAATCGTTAGGTCAACTGTACGCCCTTGACGATTGGTTAGGTTAAATCGTGATATTTTCATTGGTTAGCTTTATAAGGCTAACTAAAGAAGGCTGGGGGCCCTGACCTTGAGGTGATCCTAAATTGTATTGTATTGTATTATTATGGGAATATTTTTTAGTAAAATCCAAAAGAGATGCAACTTTACTTAATAATAAATAATCCAACGTTTCGTCCGGTTTCGTAGGCATCTTCAAGAAAGTGATTTAAATATTAGAGCTACAGTATAGCGATAACAACGATGAATAGAATAATATAATATTTATAATATAATAATATTTCAAATTACAATTCAAATGGGGCGATTAAAATTAAAATTCCACAAACTTTTAATTAAATAGAATATAAAATTTAGATTTACATTTTAAATGAAAACATTTTAAAGTATCAGATAAAGTACGTAAAACTTTTAACATTTTAAGCACTTTCAATAAAATTAACTTTTGTTTTAAACGCTTCACTTTTTAATTAAATTGTGTATTTTTTGAGGGGTTTAGGTTTATTCTTTGGCGATGATTTAACTATTCGAATATAACTTTAAAGTTGTTTAAGATGTCGTTATAGATGGGTTAATATCTTATATTCGGTTCTAAATGATCGAATTATCTCGTTAGATCGATATTAAGAAGCGTGAATCATCCTTAAATGTCGGGTGTTAGCTGTACACCCAACATAGGATGCGTTACCCCGTTTTTCACTACAATTAAACTGGTACACAACGTTATTGCAGTACCTAAATTTTCAGAATGGCTCTTCCTTGTCGAAAATTGTGTTCGGAGAGTCTCTTGGGTTTATGGCAAGTCCTAATTGTTAATCTTTTATTTTTAACTTTATTTAATTATGATTCTAAATATATTTTAGCCAAAATAAATTCATCGTTTTATTTTATTGATAACTGTTTCTGATTTACAATATTTTGTAAATTTTCATTTTTTTTTTTTTTTTTTTTCTAATATATATATAGAGTGTGTCCGTAAAGTCATGGTGGGATTTTAAATAGCTATATTATTGCAACGAAACATGATAATGAGATGAAACAATGCCAAATTTAAGAACAACTCTCAAAGTTGTATCTTGTAGTTAGTCTAGGCTAAGCTTAACCTTTATCTCGTAGTTAGTCTAGGCTGTCCACATGCCTATGTTGAACATGAGCGTAATAGCCCGAAAGTTAATGTGTGGTGTGCTCTAGCACGAGATCGAGTGATTGGCCCATTTTTCTTCGCGGAACCCACTGTGACGTCACACAACTACCTCGCTATGTTGGAACATTTTGCAGTACCCCAATTTATTGACAATAATGTCATCTTTCAGCAAGATGGTGCTCCTCCGCACTATGCCAAAGTTGTTCGAGAATTCCTTAATGAAAAATTTCCACAGAGATGGATAGGAAGAGGAGGATGGAAGCCATGGCTTCCACGCTCTCCGGACCTGACACCTTTGGACTTTTATTTGTGGGGTTACGTCAAGCAAAGCGTGTACAGTGTACCCATTAGGGATATTCATCACTTGCATGAGCGAATCACGGAAGCTATCGCATCCGTCACTCCTGATGTTCTTGGGCGTGTGTGGCTGGAATTGAATCACCGCCTAGATGTCTGCAGGGCTACCAGAGGAACCCATATCGAACTACGTTAAATAAAGTTATTCTTTTAGAGTTGTTCTTCAATTTGCCTTTTTTTCATCTCATTATCATGTTTCGTTGCAATAATATAGCTATTTAAAATCCCACCATGACTTTACGGACACACTGTATATATATATATATATACCGGGTGTCCGAGAATTATCTGTACAATTTTTGGCTGTTATTAAAAGTCAACCATGAAGTGTAGAAATTCCAGTGTTGTCTCATTTTACAGAGAAACTCATTAAATTTTTTCTGATAACAAGTTTTGATAAGTTTTTTCTTTTTTGTACGCGGGTGACAGACATTGATGATTTGAAAGCAAGAATCACAGCTGCTATTGAGCGAACTGATGTGGATATGCTGCAGCGTACATGGCAACATTTGGATAATTATCGATTGGATGTTTTGCGAATCACTGATGGTGCACATATCGAATGTTTGTAACAACGTTACTTTAATAAAAGAAACTTTTGAAAATACAGATTCTAAATAATCTTGTTTAAGAATTTTACGTGTTATCAAGAATTTTATTAAAAGATGAAATTGTACAGATAATTTTCTGACACACTGGAATTTCTAAAAAACTTGTCAAAACTTGGTATCAGAAAAAACTTAATGAGATTCTCTGTAAAATGGGACAAACTGGAATTTCTACACTTCATGGTTGACTTTTAATAACAGCCAAAAATTGTACAGATAATTCTCGGACACCCTGTATATATAAACCAAAGGTTTATATAACCTCAATGATTTAATACTGTTTTCAGAGGAAAAGTTTATACTTTTTAGCAATATAAAAAAAATTCCTTTAGCTTTTACAACTAAAAACAAAAGTTTGGATTATCGTTTACACACACACACACACACACACACACTCTTCTGAACTCTCTAACTGCCTCCTCCTGTAAGGAGAGCACATAATACCAGACTTTCGACATATTCTCATTCTTTTTCCGTCTAACTCAAACACCAAAAGGGTTAATCGATATTTTCACTCCGTTCAACTCTGGAACAATCTTCCTCAATCCACCTTTTCCCCTCTCTATGACCCAATCTTTCATATGTGTATGATAGAATGTCCAGACATCTGGAAAACCCTGGACCCTGATTTTGCCTCTCTTTTTCCTCTATGTGGTGGGGGGGGGGGATCGTTTTTGCGGGCATTCGCCCTTGGCCCTTGGCCCTGCATATAAAAAACAACGAGGGACAGAGCTAATGACTTCTGAGAACTCAGATTTAACGCTATTTACTAATATTCTTTTGCGTTTTTTGAACCATAAAATTAAATATCCATCATCCCAGCTTTCCAGTGATTCCTGTTTTCTTAAATTTATAGGCTATAATCCCATGAACACATTTATCGAAACCTTTAGCAAAATCAGGACATATTACCTCTATATTTTAACTTCGATACAATACTTGCAGTATTTTCTCTCGGTAGTCTAATAACTGTGTTGGACATGATCTTCCAGCCTTGAATCTATGTCGTCTCGAATTGAATAATTTCTTTTCTCGTAGGCAGTTAGCAATTTTGTTTCTAATTATCCGTTCAAAGCACTTTATAAGGTGGGAAGTGAATGCTACTGGGGGGGATAATTCTTAGGCATTGTTCTATTACCTCCTTTGTATAAGGTAACGTGTTCACATTTTTTAATGGGAGTGGAATGTGTCCTGTGTAGAGTAATTTCCTTCATAGTAAGTATAGTGGCTTGGCAATACTCTTTGCATTCGCTCAGAAACCCGATATTCCGAACACCACGTGTCTGGCTGTGGTGCTGAATTTTCTCGTATTTGTGACAAGGACTTAATTATGTCCCATTTTGAGAATTCAAAATTAATTAATAGATTCGCACCTGTTCTTGACTGGTTTGTATCTATGTCAAAGAATTTATCCGGATTTTCTATCTTCATCTCGGGTTTAGTGATGCTGAACACAGAGTTAAATTGGTCCTTGATTAGTTCACTCATTTTTTCTTGGTCATTTGGTATTAATATATTCCATCTTACTTTCTTTACATTTCGTTTTCCTATTCTCAAAGGTGTGTGTGTATAATATATATATATATATATAGATATATAATATATATAATATATATATATATTTTCTACTACCTTATTTTCTTCTTCGTTTATCTTACTGATATATATATATATATATGTATGAGAGAGAGAGAGAGAACGTAACTAAACATTTATTTTGTTCACATTTCTTAATCTGTTTACAATTACATTCGTGAATTTCATTCAAGTCAAGTATAACTATAGTTAAAACGCATTACAGATATTACTACGTGTTTACAATAAAATATACACTGGTAATACTGTATAATCAGATTGAAGTGGCGCCAAACAAAAGTTCGCGGTATTCGTCCGAACATTTTGTGTCGTTGGGAAGGAAGGAAAGAAGGTCCCTGAAAGATTTTTATTATTGGATGCCTTCCCTCAGTCTAGCCTTTTATTCACGCACCAATCGACGTTCGACAGTTTTGACGAGACAAAACCTTCCTCCACAGCCCCATTGATGACATCAGAAAAATGAGCAAATGAAGTTATATATACAGAATACTCTATATATATATATATATATAATATATATATATATATTAGTGGTGGATCGGATGTCAGTTTTTCAACATTTGCGGATGCGGATCTTTAATTTCGATATCCGCGGATGCGGATATTTAGTTAATCTATCAATATAATATAGAATTATGAATGTATGACATAATTTTTCAAATTTCGTGATGTTACTATTATGGCAGGCAATGCATAAGAATTAAAATTAATATTAATGTTTTCATTATGATAAAAAATAACTTTCTCAAGAGTTTCAGCCACAGAAAATTCAATGAAACAAGTTTCATTCAATTTTCTGTTACCACGTATTTATATTTTGAGGTTTATATATTTGTTTGTTCATTAATAAATAATTAATACGTTGCATGAATGTGCATGACTGGGCCTTATAAGCTACTTTATAAGCTAATTTAATTGTAAATTGCATAATTATTAGAGGTAATATCCGCATAACATCCGCAGTCAGAATTGCGGATGCTGATGTTAAAAATGATACGGATGCGGATATCCGGTCCACCACTATATATATATATATATATATATATCAGTGGAGTAGCGTAGTCTTTTTTTTCAGGGGGGGGGGGGGACAAATGTGTTATAAATTCCCGACTGGACAATTTGGCACCTTTTTCCATGACAAATGTTTTTCAAGCCATTACGTCACAGGCTTAGTTAGCCATGCTATAATGTAACGTATTATTATGAGAAGCTGAATTTAAATTGGCCCAGGGAAATGTATCTCTCTCTCTCTCTCTCTCTCTCTCTCTCTCTCTCTCTCTCTCCCCTTTATTGCCAATATTTTTTACAACCGGTTTAGATTTCCGACTGGGCCAATAGTTTTTTCCGTCACGGTTTGAACTATATATATATATATATATATATATATATATATAATTATATATATATATATATAATATATATATATTATATATATATATATATATCTATATATACTAGCGGAGCGACTCGGCGTTGCTGGGTGGATGTTGAACGATATATATATATATATAGTATGTGCCCGGTTAGGTTAATTGAATGCCCGGTTAAGTTTTAATTAAATGCCCGGTTAGGTCAACTGAATGCCCGATTCGATTAATTGAATACCCGGGTAGGTTAATTGAATGCCCAGTTAGGTTAATTGTACACCCTTGACGATTCGTTAGGTTGAGTTGTGATATTTTCGTTAAAGCTAACGAAAATATCACGACTTAACCTAACCAATCGTGAAGGACGTACATTTGACCTAACCGAGCATTCACTTAACCTAACCGGGCATTCAACACCCAGATGCACAACCTCGCGACCTAATCATATGTGTGTGTGTGAAGTTTCATGTTTGTAATTGCTTCCATTTTGATCCTAAAGCTAACGAAAATATCACGACTTAACCTAACCAATCGTCAAAGGCGTACAGTTAACCAAACCAGGCATTCAGTTACCTAATCGGGCATTCAACACCCAGGTGCACAACCTCGGGACCTAATCAGTGTATGTGTGTGTGTGTGAAGTTTCATGTTTGTAACTGCTTTCATTTTGGACCTATGGCTGGAACAGACAGACACACACACACACGAGTCCTTTTATTATTGTAGATTACGGGCGCAGCTCCCAGGTAGGCTAGTTAGCCTGTCAGTGGAGCCAGCTTCCTTCGCCACTCCACCCTGTCCATGCATGCTGGGCAAGTCGTATCTTCGCAAGCTCTCCTCCACTACGTCCCTCCATCTCCTTCTCGGTCTCCCCCGCGGTCTTCTGCCATTCCCTGGTTTTTCTCAAAATCGGCGTTACTCCCACATTGGCTCTTATTTCTTCATTTCTTATCCTATCTCTTCGCGTCTTTCTCAGAATAGTCCGCAGCAGTCTCATTTCTGCCGCCTGAATTCTACTTCGATCCGCCATGCGCATTTTCCAGTGTTCCAACCCACAAATCAGTATTGGTGTTGAAACTGTTTCAAAGTTTCTTAGTCCCAAGGGGCATATGTTCATCTCTCCGTAGCGGGTATAACATTCCGACATTTTTACTAAACTTTGCAATTCTTTCAGTTATTTCTTGCATATTACCACTTTCTTTAGTAAACATACTCCCTAAATATTTAAATTTTTCAACATTTCTTATTTCCTTAACTCCTATTTGAACTCCAAATTCTCCTTCTTCTCTTCGACATACACTTAATATTTCTGTCTTTTCTACATTCATTTCCATACCCCCCTCCTTCAAACATTCATTCCAATCAATTAAAGCTTGTTCTATATCTTCCCTCTCTCTGTCGTCCAGAATGCTATGTCATCCGCATATGCCATTATTCCATTATTATTATTCATTTCATGACGTCGCTTGAAACTTGCAATGACTGTGTCCATGTAGGGTATAAACAGGAGTGGTGATATAACACTCCCTGCTTCACCCCTGTTCTAACTTCAAACCACTCATCATTTTTGTGCCCAATCCTTACTTTGCATTCGCTAACTTGATACAAACTTTTCAAAGCCCTAAGAAGTGTCCCCCTTACCCCATAAATCTCCTCCAAACATCTCCACAATCTTCCTCTGGGCACTGTATCGAATGCTTTTTTAAGATCTATGAATATTACATAGATGTTAGTATTAAATTCCCATGCTTTTTCTATAACAGAACTGAGGCCAAAAATAAGATCTACCATACTTCTATCTTTTCGATAACCATGCTGTTCCTCTCTCAACCTTGCTTCAATTATTTGCCTTGCTCTTTTTTCTATTATTCTTTCGTAAAGTTTTGTTATATGATTAATAAGCGATATTCCTCTATAATTCTCGCATCTACTGAGTCACCCTTTCCTTTATATATTGGAACGATGATTGGTTTTCCCCAATCACCGGGGACTTGACCTTCTCTCCAATATTTATTCAACAGGTTTCGAATTTTTTCTTTCATGGCATCGCCTCCCTCCTTTATAAGTTCAATCGGAAACTCATCCACTCCTGTTGACTTTCCATTCTTCATTTTATTAACAGCCTCTTCCATTTCTTCTCTGGTAATAATTACCTGTTCTGCTAATTCCTGGTAATTCCATTCGCTTCCTCCACTTCTACTGGATCTCCATTCAATAGATCTTTAAAATAATCTGACCATCGCCTATTAATTGCTTCAGGTTCCACTATCACATTTCCCGCTTCATTTTTAATACTGTATACTTTTTCTTTTCCTTCCTATAAGATTTTGCAAGGCTCTAAATCAGTTTTTGTTTCCTTTCTCATCCTCTCTCAACTTTTCTCCCAATTCCTCATTGCCATTTGTTTTGCCCTTTTCTTCTCCTTCTCAGCTTCATTTCTTGCTTGCACATATTCCCGTCTTGATTCCTGTGTACGTTGCCTCAACCACTTCCTGTTTTATAGTTTTCTGTTTTACTGCGCCTCTCACTATATCTGTCCACCATGGTGTATGTCTTCGTCGTCCTCCCCCAACCCACTCAGTTCCCAAAATCTCCTCCGCAACCCTCTTAGCACAATCTCTCACGGTTTCCCATTCATTGTTTTCCTCCATCTCAGCTATATTTCTTTCAAGTTCCTCTCTGAATCTGACTCTAATGTTCTCATCCTGCAGTTTCTTTGTCTTAATTACCTTCCTCTTCTCCTCTTTTGTTACTACTATTTTTTGCATTTTCAAATCTGCTATCAATAATCTGTGGTCGGAGTCTAACGTAACCCCAGGTATCACCTTGAAGTTTCCAACAATTCCCTTATCGGAGCATATAAAGTAATCTATGATGGATTTTTGGTCAAAGTTTCCTATCATTTGGTTCCACCTGTATCTCGTAAACTTATGGGTCTCCTGGTGTTCGAAAAATCCGTTCATGATCTTTAGTTCGTTCCTTACGCAGAAATCTATTAGTTTCTCTCCCTCTGCATTTCGGTTCTGTTCTCCGAAAGGTCCAATTACCTGCTCCACTCCCTCTCTCTCCATTCCCACTCTACCAATGAAATCTCCCATAAGCAGTCCCACCTCCTCTCCTCCCACTTCTTAATTGGGAGGTTGGTCTTCCTCTTCACTATGCCCCTGTTGTAGCGCATAAACCTGGTAGAGAATATGTTTTATTCCTAATTCTCAACTTACATTTCATTAGTCTTTCGCTTATTAATTCTACAGTCTGTATGTTTGGGGACAATCTCGGTCCAATAATCATTGCCACTCCGTGCATCCTCCTCCGACCCTCCTCCACTCCTCTGTACATGAGCACATATCCATCCCCCAAGTCCCTTCCCAGTCTCCACCCATATGCCTTGTTTCTGCCATTCCCAAGATGTCGATTTTCCGTTCTCTCATAATGTCCAAAATTTCATCTTCTTTCCCCCTATAAGTTGCTATGTTAATCCTTCCGCATCTAATCCTGAGCGTGTCCATTTTTCGTGTCCAGTTTCGTTTCCTTGTCCGTAATCTGTTTATCAATCCTGGTTCCGAGGCTGGTTCTTGAGTTTCTCGAGCAATAAGGGTAATTCTACGAGAAATAGACAAATGAAGTACACGGTAACCTCTTCAAAATTCATGAAACTTGGTGTGAGGGTTGGTTTAGGTCCAAATTACAAATTTCTGAATTTTTTTGAAAATTGGTCAAGTTGGTCAAATGAAAAAACAATAATTTTCAAACGTAAATATCTCAGCTCCTAATTGTGGTAGTGTAGTAAGTCTTAAATGATAAAATATGTAAAATTAACTGTAGTTTCTAAATATGTATCATTTTTTTAGGGTAACAAAAATAAAATTGTGATTTTTTGGAGTCTTTTTTTTTTTTTTTTTGCGATTTGGCAGCGAAGATATCATTTTTCGAAAAAAAGACCAGGAATAAAAGATGTTTATTTGATGTATGTACACCATAATAAATAATAAAAAGTCAGCTTATCGACGATTATTATGAAAAAAAAATACTAAAAAAAAATCCTCCAAATTTTAACAATTTTTTGCTTTCTTTCCAGATTTTCAGTATATACCTAATTTTCTAGTATACGTAAATTTACCTAACCCTTAAAATGCCTCAAAACACAAAATTTTGTTGCGATCCTATGAAAAAAAACGAGAAGAATTTTCTGTAACATCAAAAAAGTAAACTCTGCCATGGCAGCTGCAAGCTATGGAATTTTGGAAGAAAATCAATTACTATGCAGCAATTGCTATGTCACAATTAAAAAGAAGCCAATTGTATTAGAACATGTTCAACGTTCATCCAGAGAGCCGGAACCTGCACCAATACCTGAGCCAGACATACTTAACGAATGTATGGAGCGAAGCAGTAAATCCACCACCATTGAGCCCTATTAAAACAGGTAATAAAACAATAGACTCCGTTCAGGACATTTGTTTCTTAATGCCAAATTCGTAGTTTTCTGTTTTTAAATATTAGCATCAGCACTTGAATACATATATACAAAATATTTGATATTTGATTATTTCACGCAACCTAAATTTATGAATTTGTTTTACAGCTGGATTGAAGCCGGGACAAAAACAGATAAAGGCTTCTACGAAATTCAGATCGACAACGGAGAAGGTTAAACGAAGTTTTGAAGCTGCTTATGGGCTCCTATTGACTATTCTGAAGCTGGTCCGTCCAAAAAAAGTTGTTTGGAAGATGATTTAGAGAGGCAAGACTACTTTTCGGACATAGTTATTGAAATTTGACATTTTAAATTAAATTTAATACAGTCATCGAAGTATATACTAAATTAAGTTTTATCTGTTTACATTTTTATAATCGGACAATATAATACATATACATATATTTATGAAAAGTTTAATTAAAAATATACTAATTAAACTTAATGTCAAATACACTTTATTTCAGGTATCAAAAGGTTATGGAAGAATTAAAGGAGAAATTTCAAGCAAGTAACGATCGCATCCTAGGTTACAAATACTATCATTGTATCCCTATCCCATTGAAAAAACTGCTGACTTCTTCGGAGCAACAAAGTATATGGTGCGTAAGAGCCGCAATCTTCAAAAACAGTTTGGGATTCTTCCTAACATTCCAAACATGACGAAAGGGAAGGTCGTCACAGCTGAAATGAAAAAAATCATTCGGGAGTTTTATGAAAATGACGAATATAGTAGGATGTGCCCCGGAATCAAAGATTATAAGTTTGCAATAAATGAAGAGGGTGAAAAAATAAAAAACAAAAAAGACTGGTATTGTGTAACTTGAAAGAGTTATAGCTGAATATGCAAAAAATGATGAAAATCCCAAAATAGGCTTTAGTACCTTTCCTCATCTTCGACCGTCGTGGTGCGTGCTTGTGGGACAAAGCGGAACTCACAGTGTCTGCGGATGTACGCATCACCAAAATCCGAAACTACAAATATCAGCGTTAGGCATTAAAGATTTAGACTACAAAAAATTAATGTCTTTATCCGTCTGCGGCATGGACAATGAAGATTGTATGATGCACCGATGCAAAAGATGCCCGCGAGAGGTTGGAATCAAAAATTATTTGGAAAGTTTGGACTTCATGGCTATGGAAGAGATAAAATATAAACAATGGGTGTCCGTCGATCACTGTATGTTAAAAGATATCACCGAAACTCCAGAGGAATACGTGGAATCGCTCACCAAACAAATTCCACTACTGACAAGACACCACTTCACGAATAAATGTCAGTCGAGTTACTTCAAAAATCTAAAAGAAACTCTGCCCGAAAATGAAGGTGTTTTGGTGGGCGATTTCGCGGAAAACTTCTCATTCATCGTACAAGATTGTGCCCAGGGGTTTCATTGGGAGAACTCGCAATGTACAGTGCACCCATTCGTTTATTATTCCAAAAACAATGCAGGAAAACTAATTTGCAAAAGTTACTGCTTCGTTTCAAACCGTCGCAGGCATGATACAATTCTGGTTCATAGTTTTCTCAAAAAATTAATCCTGTGCATCCAACAACAAAATTCAAACCTAACTAAAATTCATTATTTCACAGATGGATGCGCGGCTCAGTATAAGAATAAAACAAATTTTCTAAATTTATGCCATCATTTCGAAGACTTCAAAATTCATGCTGAGTGGAATTTTTTCGCGACATCCCACGGGAAGAATGTCTGCGACGGTATTGGCGGAACGGTAAAAAGAGCAGTCGCCAGAGAAAGCTTACGACGGCCTCTCGACCATCAAATCTTAACAGCTGAGGACTTCTACAATTTCTGCTCTCAAGAATTCCTAACTGCTATTGACTTTTTTTACGTCTCTGAGGCAGAAGTTGTAGATGTAGAGCTTTCTTTGCAAAAACGTCTGAGTGAACCTATTCTATCAAAGGTACTCAACAATTACATCGCTTCGTCCCAATTTCCAAGAATTCGTTGAAGGTTTATCCACTCTCTCAGAGTGCACAGTCAGTCGAAATAAGAGAGCTCATTAGAGTTTCTGCTTCGGATCAAGAACATAATACTGTCTCTCAACGCGAAATTGAAACAGGCTCTTTTGTGGGTTGTATGTATGAAAATAAACTATGGCTCGGATTAGTCCAGTCCTTTGACTGTGAATATGATGATTTTCTGATAAAATTTCTCCATCCTTCGGGCGTATGTCCCTCATACATTTTTCCTGCGCAAGATGATGTTTGTCACGTTCCAACAGAAAATATATTTGGGAGTATTGAAGCAAGTTTACGAGGAGGAACAAGAATACAATACATTTTTCCGCTTCAAGAATTAAATAACTTTTCAAAGAAGATAAAATAAATTATATCGAATGTATACTATTTAAGATTGTCTATATAATATTTCTAAAATTTTTATCTAAGATTTGTGTATCTACTTAATATGTAGTTATGAAAATCTTTTCAAATTCTTTTTTCTTATTATTATATTATTAGTGTCTAAAATTTGGATTCACTGGATGAGAATACTCTCTTAATTCATTCTCAAAGACTTGTGTACGTGTAGTATTAGGAAGAGTATTTTATACTCTGATAAGCGCTTTATAAATTAAACATTATTATTGTCAATATATTCTGTCCCTAAATATAAGAGAGGTTATGTATGTACATTGTACATATATTTTAAAAGATTTTTTCTCCTTTGGTTTATCTACATGTATTTTTTATTTGAAAATTCTTTTTTTGGACCAAGTCTGTAATAAATCTTCGTCGTCTGAAAAAAAAATTTATTACTTAATTTCAAACTCAGTTTTGAGCCTTATAATAAACTATAAGCTGACTTTTTATTACTTATTATGGTGTACATATCAAATAAATATTTTTTATTCTTTGTCTTTTTTTCGAAAAATGATATCTTCGCTGCCAAATCGCAAAAAAAACATTGACATTTTTTCCAAAAAATCATAATTTTATTTTTGTTACCCTAAAAAATTGATACATATTTAGAAACTACAGTTAATTTTACATATTTTATCATTTAAGACTTATTACGCTACCACAATTAGCAGCTGAGATATTTACGTTTGAAAATTGTTGGTTTTTTCATTTGACCAAAATTTGGTCAAGCCATAAAATTTGACCAACTTGACCAATTTTCAAAAAAATTCAGATTTTTGTAATTTGGACCAAAACCAACCCTCACACCAAGTTTCATGAATTTTGGAGATGGTGGAGTGTACATTTGGCACTTTCATTTGTCTATTTGTCCTGGAATTACCCATAAGGTTTTTACACCACCGGCTTGCTAGGCCTGTCGTGGCAACCCTCCTCTTTTATCCGGGCTTGGGACCGGCATGGGATTCCAGATGTCATTCCCCATGGCAGAGTTTCAGTAAAACTATAGTCATGAAACTCTTAAGATTCACAAAACTTGACACAATGTGAAGCTCAAGATTTTCATGGCTGCGTTCTTTTCTGTAGTCTTATCGTGGTGCTGGGGCCTTCGAGCCCATTAATTTTAATTATTTAATTTACTAACACCCAGGTGCACAACCTGGGGGCCTATTCATTATGTATGTGTGAAGTTTCATGTTTGTAACTGTTTCCATTTTGGAGTTATGGCTGGAACACACACACACACACACACACACACACACACACACACGTCCTTTTATTATTACTATTATATATATATATAATATATATATATACAGCGCCGTATTAAGGATTTTTGGGCCATTCTTGGGGTCCCTCAGCAAGACAAATCTTCGAGTCATGTAAATTAATAAAACCATTTATTTCTAAATCAAATAATGCAAGTTTTACACAAATACCAAGCTGCTACAATTACACCAAACCAATTACACAACTACAAGGCCACTACTAATCTACCAAATTGGTCACAAAATCATCCACCACCATTATACAAAAGTTTTTTGAGCTGCTTCATATCACTAAATTTTCCAATCACAAGCTCAGTATTTAAATTCTGCAAAATATTCTTTTCTATACATAACAATACATAGAAACAACGACAGGTCATGTAACAACGACAGGTTGTTACATGATTTTTAATCATGCTCAAATGAGAAAAAGAACGCTCCGCAGTTGCATTTGACATCATCAAACACAAATAAATGCGATAAGCAATGAAAGCATTTGGAAAACAGCCCTCAATTTGTGAATTTCCTGTAGTACTCCTAATGGGCGAGTGTCAGCTAAAGCGTTTTGTTTGACAAACAGTACAAAATGCTGAAACTCAAATGGGAAGCTGTCCTCAAAATCATTTGATAATGGACTAGCCAGATTTTTTGTTGCTTTTGATGCTTCCTCTGAAGTTAGTTGAGAGAAATTGTTGAGCATTCCAAATTTATCATTGATATCATTATAAACATCGGCCCCTAAAACTGCTGGGCCATGGGGCCTGGTCCCCCCTGCCCCCCTTAATACGCCACTGTGTATATATAGTATATATATATATATATATATAGTGGCCTACGAATCACCAGTTTGATGTGGCCAAGAAAGTAGGCTTACTATAATTAATGAATTATATTGAAATTAATAATTAATTAGGGGTCACCAGTTTGGAAATACAGCTCAAACAAACAATAGTTAATAAGGAGAGAAAAATTACTTTGTTGTTTGTGTTTAATTAGAAAAATAAATGAATTATTTGTTCACGGTGATTAACAATTCTATAACGGTATTTATACTATGTTACAGATGACTGATTAATTATTAGCAATAAGAAATGGTTATACAGTCTAATTGTTAACTCTCTATGGACAGAATTTTCTGTAGGGTTAAGTTATAAATGCGTGTATATGAAAGGTTAGAAATTTGTAGCAGTTGTCCATATAGGGTTAAGTAAGTATAATCGTTAAGTAAGTACACTAATTTAGGTAGGCTAATGAGATATGAGTAATTAAGCTAATAATAACTGAAATAATGAAAGTACGGTATGGTTCAGTAAATGGATTAGGTCAGTAAAAATTAAATGCATAAAAGAACAAATAAACAATCGGATACAAAATAAGTAAGTTTTTGTCGAGGAGAATGTGAGCGGGGGTTTGCCTCCTTGAAGGCGTGGGGGAGTCGCTGGCTACAGCTTGGACCGTTAAATGAAACCGATCCATGTGGCAAAAAATTTCAAATTTGGTTCCTTTCCTTATGCAGAAAACTGAATGTTAAATACAGTTTGTTAAAATGTCACTTGAAAAAATGTTTGCACTGATTTCACTTTTGATTTGGCTGGGTATTCGTCCGGGGTCACCACTTTATAGGTACCAATTTATGGCGTAAATGTAGCACTATAATAATAATGATGATAATACTAGTTAATTGATTGTTAATGATTGACTGTTAATGATAAGGCTGGAGTCACCAGGTCTTTGCAGACCAAACAATGTTATTCTACAGATCTACAGAAGCTAAGGCTAACAAAGGCCCTAAGATCCACTCTAAGGTTAGCCCGAGAGAAAGAAGAAAGTAATGGGTTAAAAGAAGAGAATAAGGGGTTAAGTAAGTAGCAAAACCTATCACTCGTGGGTTAAAATTCATCAGAAAGAGAGAAAGAAAGACACCATTACCATCCGCCGACCACTGCCGACAAGTCGGAAAAATAGTCGAAGAGAATATTTCCAGCTATTGCAGACCAGTCCTCCACTCCATAGGGAGGTAGAGGATGCAGCCCACTCTGCCGGAAAGGGGTGGAAGATGAAAAGAAGTAAAATAAGAACGCATTACAAACCATGCAACACATTCTTAACTCAAACACCATCATACCATGCAAACTACAGACATGCAATGAAGAGAGTTACAGACATGCAAATAAGGAGAGAAAGAGAAAAAAAAAAGTATAAAGAATAGCAAAAAGTGGATTAGTTTACGCTACGAGCTACATCTAAGTTCGTGTTAGTCTAATTTTTTTTTTTTTGCCGTATCCAACGCTGGTATGTCACAAGCTGGCATTATCGTCAACAGACTCATTCTCAATCACCACCCCCAGAGCTCCTGTTGCTAATTGTTTTATTATATTAAACAACGTTAATAACTGTAACGAGGGAGAGGGAAAAGGGTGAGGCTCAGAGGGAAAAGGGTGAGGCTCAGAGCGAAAAGGGGAAGGCTCAGAGGAAAAAGGAGGGAGGCTCAGAGGGGAAAAGGGGGAGGCTCAGAGGGAGAAGGGGGATTGTTTTATTATTATATTAAACAACGTTAATATTTTTAAAATGCCTATCTAAACGGTTTTTAAACATATTAACGCTGGTAGAGTGAACGACGGGCGTGGGAAGATTATTCCATTTATCAATTACTTTAGACGTAAAGAAGTTTTTAGCGATATTAGTAATGAAACGCCTGCAACGCAACTTAAATCTGTTATTACGAGTATTGCTATTATCGAAAGTGAACAGTTTGTCAAAATTTACGTTATCGATGTTATTAACGATTTTGAAAACTTCAATAAGCTCCCCACTTAATCTCCTAGTTTCGAGTGAATGCAAGTCTAACTCTTTAATCCTATCTTCATAAGGCTTGTTGCGCATGACGGAATTAGTTTCGTGCCACGACGCTGAACCCTTTCTAACCTATCAGTATCCTCACGCAAATACGGGCACCAAAACTGAACGGCATATTCTAAATGAGGCGTGACTAGGGACTTGTAAAGGGGCAATATAATATTCTTCGATTTAAATTCGAAATTACGCGCTATGAAGCCTAACATCCTATTAGCTTTAGCGCAAGACTCCAGGCACTGGTTCCTAACTTTTAAATCCTTAGATACGTGTACGCCTAAATCTACTTCTTCGTCAACGCTCGCTAACTCTCTATCATCCATCGTGTACGTGTAATTATTGTTACGAGAACCTATTTGCAAAACTTTACATTTGTCTGCGTTAAATTGCATCTGCCACTTATCCGTCCACTCCATAATCCTATTTACATCGTCTTGGAGCCTATTTCTATCGTTCTCGTTAACAACTTTACCGCCTATTTTAGTATCGTCTGCGAATTTTGACACGTTACTAGTCAATCCTACATCTATGTCGTTAATGTAAATTACGAATAGCAATGGCCTAACACTGAACCCTGTGGGACACCGCTACCTACATCCAACCACCCCGATTCACTACCATTAACAACGACCCTCTGTCTCCTAGCACGAAGCCATTCCTCTAAAGTCTAACCAGTTAGCTACCTGACCGCGTATACCGTGCGCTTTAACCTTCGCAATTAATCTTCTATGCAGAACTGTATCGAACGCTTTTTTAAAATCTAAATAAATAACGTCAGCCGCTCTATGCCTATCGTATTCGCGTACTATTCCGTTATAAAATTCTAACAAATTAGATAAACAAGATCTATGGCGTCGAAACCCATGCTGACTACTATTAATCAAGCACTTTCTAAGTGTTCGATGATACGATCCCTAACTTCGGATTCCAAAAGTTTACCGACAATTGACGTTAAGCTAATGGGCCTATAATTGCTAGTTACTGTACGGTCGCCTTTTTTAAAAATGGGTGTGACGTTAGCTAATTTGAAGTCTTCAGGAATAATCCCATTTCCAGTGACTGATTAAAAATCTTCGTTAAGGGGCCTACGACAGTCTTTCAAATCTTTCAGATGTCTAGGATAAAACGCGTCAGGGCATGGAGCCTTGCTAACTTTTAACTTATCGATATAATGCGCAATCTCACCCTCGTAAACAGTTATTTCATCCAAAATGGTCTCGCTGCTAAATGGAACGATCTCGTCCACATCGGGGACATTATTGACGTCTTCTACGGTAAAAACTGTCGCAAAAAGTTATTAAAAATACCCACCATCGCCTGAGCGTCGGATGCCAAAGCGCCATTAGCGTCCAAGAGAGGGCCTATATTATCTTTTATCGGCTTACGATTATTCACGTAGTCGAAAACCTTTTTTGGGTTATGTTTACTATCCGCAGCTATAAGGATCTCTAAATTACGCTTAGCATTCCTAACTGATCTTTTAACCTGATGTCGAAGCTCGATATATCTATTAGCGTTAGGTTGATTGATAGAATGAGTTTTTTTCCTTTATTAAACAAAATAAATGGTTTATAAATGAATAGAAATAAAAGATTGCAATTGTTGAATACAAGTTCGGTTGGAATGAAATGTGCACTTGATTAATGACTTCACTAACGCGCGAGGTAATGATTAATCTTTATATAAAGCTAAGTGAATAACACCAGCCCCTAGATGGGACCTGCACACGTTGTTACATGGTGAGATCTCTCGTGTTACTGGTCTTGGGAGAGAGAGGTCTAAGTGCGTCGAGAAGTCCTTGTAACGAAGTTGAGGTGTGTGCCTTGAAGTAGTCCCGCGCTGTGATGTCATCTTGGTCGTACTTGTGTGACGTCATCTTGGTCGTGTTTGTGTTGATGAAACATCGCTAAAGTATTTGAAAGCGTCTCTGCCACTACATATATATATATATATATATATATATATATATATATATATATATATATATATATATATATATATATATATATATATATGGGATGAATTTCACAATAAAACACGTGAAATTAATGAATGCTGCAAACCACAAGGAAAAAGAAAAACGATTCCAAGGCCTTTCGTGTATTCAGAGCTACACCTCGTCAGGGAATGATATATATATTCTTCTAAAATAAAGTAATTCTTTAAAATTTGAACGCCTTTTATGCCTAATATTTTGTCAACCTCTACAATGATCCTCGTTTGATTTCCAGATTACGACAGCCATTAAAATCAAAAGAGGACTCTATTGTCATTTAAGGGAAACTTTATTTACTATTTAGGGATTAAATTTAGTGTCATTTATTTCTAGAATGGAGTAAAATGGAATTAAATTTTTATTTGATTCCATTTTAGTCCATTTAAGCTATATTCGTTCTTAGTTATTTATTATTAGTTATTTTTCCAAAATGGAAAGAATGTTTAAATATTGAATTTATCATCCAATTAACTAATTTTTAATATATTTTATATTAATTTATTATATACAATTAATTAATTTATCTATAATTAATTTATTATACTACGATGATAGTCTGTTTGAAACTGAATATTTTAATCTTGTTATAGGTCTAACTGATTGAAAACAGTTAAAAAAAATTATATCACCTGCCCAGTGGTAAAGCATCAGACCGTTACTCTGAAGGTCGTTCATTCGAGTCTTGGCACGGGCTTCAGGTTTCAGCGATTAAAGTGTTTCACTGAGTCTTGCTTGCATGATGAGACAATGGTTCGGATCCCACGAAAAGCTGTAGGTTCCCTCTGTTATATGACTTCAGGTGTTAGGAAGAAGGGTAAACAACCCAAAATATTATTATATATTATATGCTTTGTGAAAGTGGCGAGTTAAAAGTAATTAACTTGGATAATCCAAGTAGCTCCTGCGCAAAGTAGATTATTTTCAGTTTACAGTACAGGGTGGGCAAAACGTCTGGGCACCCCTTTAAAATAAGATAGTGTACATGAAAGAAAGAATTTATTGCATATTGATATTTTTACCATTTAATTTAATTTTTAACTTATCTAATTTTTTGCATTTTAATAATTTTTGTTATGTAAATATGAGATGTGAAAATTAAACACGTAAATATTTTGAGGGGGTGCACAGACTTTTTGCGCACGCTGTACTATACTGTAGTCTTATGCCATTCCCCATGTGACATTTGATGTCGATAGAATATCCGGTCGATGAAGTGGGTTTCAATCGAAAAAAGTGAAGATACAACTCGAAAGTAAAAAAAATGGTGACATCTCACCCAAAGCTAAATTTAGTTCTACTCGTATGTTAAAACGGAAAGTCTGAATAAAAACAACTTACCTTTTGAGAATGTGCTCCTATTTATAGTAATGGGGAAACTCAGAAAAAAAATTGGTGGGGTAAATGGGGGAGAGGGGTGGGGGAGGGGGTATTGGGGGAGAGGGGTGGGGTTCATGGGGAAACTCAGAAACTCAGAAAAAAAATGATAACCAACATCGATTCCGGTCAGGAAGATCATGCTTATCACAACTAATGGAACACTATAACAATATTATTGATGCACTCGAAACAATGAAAACTATGATTTGGCGGGCCATAAAACTATAGAAATGAACGCAGTCATGAAAATCTTAGGCTTCAAATCGGAGCTCATTGTATTAAGATTTGTGAAGCTTTAGATTTTCATAGCTGCGTTCTTTTCTGTAGTTTTGAATGAATAATTGGTTTGCCAGTAACTGGAAGGTCGCAGGCACCCCAATTACTGAGGCCCAAGGTGAGAGGAATAGGAATGATATCCAGATAAAGGGCTACTGATGTTCAAGGGCCCCCAATTACTGTCGGTTCAGTTATTTGGTCAATAAAACTATAGAAATGAACGCAGTCATGAAAATCTTAGGCTTCAAATCCGAGCTCATTGTATTAAGATTTGTGAAGCTTTTCATTTTCATGGCTGCGTTCTTTTCTGTAGTTATATTGAATGAATAATTGGTTTGCCAGTAACTGGAAGGCCGCAGGCACCCCAATTACTGAGGCCCAAGGTGAGAGGAATAGGAATGATATCCAGATAAAGGGCTACTGATGTTCAAAATAAAATACGCCGTATGCCCACAAGTCAGCCGAAGCACCGCAGATCTAGCAAAATTGGCGCGTAGCGCCGACCTTTTGCTAGTCTAATATACTATTTCAGAAATGAAGCCATATATATATATATATATATAACAGGTTTTTTTGCGCACACCTACAGGTCGCTACAATTGGTGTAGAACAATGCGGTTTTCACCATTCGATGCGTCTTTTTATTGTGCAGTGCCCATGCTAAAAAAAAATTCCCGAACATAAATCCTGCCCCCCCTTTTAGGGTACAGTTCTTCCCATTTCTTCATTTGTAATCATAATTTTGGCACAAAATGGGGGAGGGGTGGGGTAATGGGGAGGGGTGGGGTTAATGGGAAACTCAGAAAAAAAAATGATAACCAACATCGATTCCGGTCAGGAAGATCATGCTTATCACAACTAATGGAACACTATAACAATATTATTGATGCACTCGAAACAATGAAAACTATGATTTGGCGGGCCGCAGGGCCCCAATTACTGTCGTTCAGTTATTTGGTCAATAAAACTATAGAAATGAACGCAGTCATGAAAATCTTGGGCTTCAAATCCGAGCTCATTGTATTAAGATTTGTGAAGCTTTAGATTTTCATGGCTGCGTTCTTTCTGTAGTTTGAATGAATAATTGGTTTGCCAGTAACTGGAAGGCCGCAGGCACCCCAATTACTGAGGCCTAAGGTGAGAGGAATAGAAATGATATCCAGATAAAGGGCTACTGATGTTCAAAATAAAATACGCCGTAGGCCCACAATTCAGCCGAAGCACCGCAGATCTAGAAAATCGGCGCGTAGCGCCGACCTTTTGCTAGTCTAATATACTATTTCAGAAATGAAGCCTTATATATATATATATATATATATATATATATATATATATATATATATATGTAACAGTTTTTTTGCGCACACCTACAGGTCGCTACAATTGGTGTAGAACAATGCGGTTTTCACCATTCGATGCGTCTTTTTATTGTGCAGTGCCCATGCTAAAAAAAAATTCCCTAACATAAATCCTTCCCCCCCCTTTTAGGGTACAGTTCTTCCCATTTCTTCATTTTTAATCATAATTTTGGCACAAAATGGGGGAGGGGTGGGGTAATGGGGGAGGGGTGGGGTTAATGGGGAAACTCAGAAAAATAGATGCGATATATATATGTAACCAAAAAAATTAAAGTAAATCCTTTGCAAGGTGCCAGCCCCCTTCCCCCCTTGGGGGTAATGGGGAAGGTGGGAGTAAATGGGGAGAGGGGTGTGGGAGGGGTATTTTGGGAGAGGAGTGGGGTAATGGGGAGGGGGAGGGGTTAATGGGGAAACTCAGAAAAAAATTGGTGGGGTAAATGGGGAGAGGGGTGTGGGAGGGGGTATTGGGGAGAGGGTGGGTAATGGGGGAGGGGGTGGGGTTAATGGGGAAACTCAGAAAAAAAAATTATAACCAACATCGATTCCGGTCAGGAAGATTATGCTTATCACAACTAATGGAACACTATAACAATATTATTGATGCACTCGAAACAATGAAAACTATGATTTGGCGGGCCGCAGGGCCCCCAATTACTGTCGGTTCAGTTATTTGGTCAATAAAACTATAGAAATGAACGCAGTCATGAAAATCTTAGGCTTCAAATCCGAGCTCATTGTATTAAGATATGTGAAGCTTTAGATTTTCATGGCTGCGTTCTTTTCTGTAGTTTGAATGAATAATTGGTTTGCCAGTAACTGGAAGGCCGCAGGCACCCAATTACTGAGGCCTAAGGTGAGAGGAATAGAAATGATATCCAGATAAAGGGCTACTGATGTTCAAAATAAATACGCCGTAGGCCCACAATTCAGCCGAAGCACCGCAGATCTAGGAAAATCGGCGCGTAGCGCCGACCTTTTGCTAGTCTAATATACTATTTCAGAAATGAAGCCTTATATATATATATATATATATATATATATATATATATATATATGTAACAGTTGTGTTGCGCACACCTACAGGTCGCTACAATTGGTGTAGAACAATGCGGTTTTCACCATTCGATGCGTCTTTTTATTGTGCAGTGCCCATGCTAAAAAAAAATTCCCTAACATAAATCCTTCCCCCCTTTTAGGGGTACAGTTCTTCCCATTTCTTCATTTTTAATCATAATTTTGGCACAAAATGGGGGAGGGGTGGGTAATGGGGGAGGGGGTGGGGTTAATGGGGAAACTCAGAAAAATAGATGCGATATATATATGTAACCAAAAAAAATTAAAGTAAATCCTTTGCAAGGTGCCAGCCCCCTTCCCCCCTTGGGGGTAATGGGGGAAGGGTGGGGGTAAATGGGGGAGAGGGGTGTGGGAGGGGGTATTTGGGGAGAGGAGTGGGGTAATGGGGAGGGGGAGGGGTTAATGGGGAAACTCAGAAAAAAATTGGTGGGGTAAATGGGGGAGAGGGGTGTGGGAGGGGGTATTGGGGGAGAGGGGTGGGGTAATGGAGGAGGGGGTGGGGTTAATGGGGAAACTCAGAAAAAAAAATTATAACCAACATCGATTCCGGTCAGAAAGATTATGCTTATCACAACTAATGGAACACTATAACAATATTATTGATGCACTCGAAACAATGAAAACTATGATTTGGCGGGCCGCAGGGCCCCCAATTACTGTCGGTTCAGTTATTTGGTCAATAAAACTATAGAAATGAACGCAGTCATGAAAATCTTAGGCTTCAAATCCGAGCTCATTGTATTAAGATATGTGAAGCTTTAGATTTTCATGGCTGCGTTCTTTTCTGTAGTTTTATTGGATCAATCCCAGAATAGGCACCTGAAATCATTTTTAGGTGCTTAATCTGGGATTGAGGCAAAACACAGGTGCTTAATCTGGGATTGAGGAGAAAAAATATAAACAGTTTTTAGAGATATAATTTCATTGTTTTTATCAATATTTGAAAAAATCAACTCTAACCTAACCTAACCTAACCTATATCTATACCAATTTATGTGGCAAGATAGATTTGCTTCAGATGGATTCAGAAACATTCGGGCTCATATTGCAGGAATTTATAATATCTAAAAATTTTCTTTATTCATTAAACCACTTTAAACCTTTTATAACTTTGCCTTTATTACATTTGTAATAAACTTTGTATAAACAATAAATTTTGTAATCATCAGGTTTTTTTTATTTAATTCCTTGCAAGGTGCCTATTCTGGGATTGAGGTTGAACGCAGGTGCTTCATCTGGGATTGAGGTACATCAGGTGCCTATCTGGGATTGACCCGTTTTATTGAATGAATAACACCGGTCTGCATGAAAATCGATTTCTTTATTTTGAGTTGTGATTCTGAAGCAGTTCGCTGCGCTGAATTAATAAATGCTACCAGTTTTTTTCTATCACCCACAGTTTTAAAGTTATTAGCAAAACAATTTTGGGGCGTTTTGTAATTTTTTACCATTTTTATCTTTAATTAATTTCGTTTTTTCATATTTTTCAGATACATAATTCTAACATTACGTCTTTAAAATTTTAATAATGGCTTCTAGAGGATGTACCCATAGTCCAGACATATTTTGTTATATTTGTGGTCGGTATGTTGTTGTAAAACAAAGGACAAATGTAACGACCTTCATTAAGAGAGCTTATCATGCTTATTTTGGAATTAAATTAGGAGATCAAGACAAAAGTTGGGCTCCACACAAGGTTTGTCTTACGTGTGTTGCGGCACTAAGGAATTGGAGCAAAGGTAAAAAGAAAAGTTTTCCATTTGGGATCCCTATGGTATGGCGCGAGCCTAGAAACCATACCGACGACTGCTACTCCTGTTCTTGCAATGTTAAAGGTTATAATGCAAAGAATAAAGAGAACCTTCAATACCCAAGTCTTCCATCTGCAATAAGGCCGGTACCCCATGGCCAAAAGTTCCTTTTCCCCGCCCACCCGAGAGTCTGGATCAATACAATTCAGATTCTGATTCAGCTCCAAATCCAGACAATGATGATGTTTATGAGCAGCCAACAGCTGACCGAGATCCTAAGCCATTAACCCAAGCCGAACTAAATGACTTAGTCAGGGATTTGAATCTGCCTAAGGACTCTGCAGAACTTTTGGGTCTAGATTGCAGGAGAACAATTTATTGGCATCCGACACATACTTCGCTTGGTACAGAAATCGTGAGAAAGACTTCGTGCCTTTTTTCGAAGAAGATAGTCCCTTGGTATTTTGCAAGGACATCACAGGATTAGTGTAGAAGCTAGGCATCGAACACCAAACCAGTGACTGGAGGTTGTTTATAGATTCCTCTAAAACCAGTCTAAAAGGAGTGTTACTGCACAACGGTAACAAATATGCATCAATCCCAGTGGCCCATTCTACTCATTTAAAGAGACCTATGATAACATGAAACTGCTTCTGGAAAAAATTCAGTATCAAAATCACAGATGGATATTGTGTGGATCTCAAAGTCCTTTGCATGTTACTTGGGCAGCAATCAGGATACACTAAGATGCCATGTTTCATCTGCGAATGGGATAGTCGAGCACGTGACCAGCACTGGACGAGGAAAACTTGGCCTCCTAGAGAGATCTTACCCCAGGATCAAAGAACATTTTACATGAACATCTAGTTGAACCAAATAAAATCCTCCTACCACCCTTGCACATTAAGTTAGGCTTGATGAAGCAGTACGTCAAAGCATTGAATAGAGAAGGTGAGTGTTTCAAGTACATTTGTTCAAAATATCCAAAGATTAGCTACTAGAAAATAAAGGAAGGTGTTTTTATAGGTCCTCAGATTAGAAAGTTACTGAGAGACGATCATTTCCTGAACACAATGACCAATAAAGAAAAAGAAGCATGGCTTGGTTTCAAAGATTTTGTTGAAAACTTCTTGGGAAACTACAAAAGCCAAAATTATGAAAGACTGGTGGAAAATATGCTTAAAAAGTTTTGCGCCTTAGGCTGCAACATGAGCCTGAAAGTTCACTTCTTATTTTCGCATCTTGACCGTTTTCCCGAAAATCTCGGAGATGTCAGTGAGGAGCAAGGGGAACGATTTCACCAGGACATCAAAACCATGGAAAGAAGATATCAAGGAAGATGGCATACAAATATGATGGCGGATTACTGCTGGTGTCTGCAACGAGATCAGCCTAACGCACAGCATAAGAAAACATCAAAGAAGCACCTGTTTAGTCGTCATTAGTCAGATCTACCTTCGTAGTCTTAAGTCTTTGGAATAAGTCCTGAAATGTTTGCAAGTAAAGGTAAATATATTTTGTTTCTTTCAGTTATTTTTTTATTCTTTCATAAACAAGCAATATGCTTGTCCAAGAGCTAGGAGCTATTTAATTCTGCTTTAATTAGGTTTTACTCTATCACCTAAAGATTTCGTGCTACAAGGGGTGTTGTAATACCTCATCTGTCCCCAAATGTTAACCACCCATTGATGGGAGGGGAGAGAGTATTTTGCCGGGAACGGGACTGGTTGTTTTATATATTTACCCTACATTATTATGTAAGCGTTACTGTAGTCTATAACAACAAAATTTATGGTTTAGCATGTGCAATCCAATGTTGGTCTCGATAAGATGGTTCACATATGGGGATAAATGGGGGATTTATGACATACCCTGTAGTAAGAAAACCATACGTGATAGGGAAAAACTAACTATATTTTTGAGATCAGCGCACTCAAATTATATAGAATCACCAACTAGTTTTAAAAATCGATCGACAAGTTTTCAAATTTGTACTGGTGTAATTGGTTTGCCAGTAACTGGAAGGCCGCAGGCACCCCAATTACTGAGGCCCAAGGTGAGAGGAATACGAATGATATCCAGATAAAGGGCTACTGATGTTTAAAATAAAATACGCCGTAGGCCCACAATTCAGCCGAAGCACCGCAGATCTAGCAAAATCGGTGTGTAGCGCCTACCTTTTGCTAGTAACTAAAACTACTACAAAATGTTTAATGTGAACATACTCAGAAAAAGAAACATTTTTTGATAAACTGTTTGGAATCGCTTAAACTTTCAATAATTTACATTTTTTCTAGCAAAATTTCTTTTATCCTATTTCTATAATTGAATGTGAAATTAAATGGGGAAATTTTTAAGAGTTAAAAGACAGGTTTTCATTCTAAACAAATTTTAAAAAATGCACTTTTATCAAACAAATTTAACGAATAAACTTAACTCTTTGATGAATTTCTAATTTCTATTTTCTATGTTAATGGGTTGTTAGAAATTTTTTTATCTTCGTTGATAGTTCCCAAAGTCTGAGTAAATTAGCTAGCGCCAGTGGCTCAGTGGGTAACACGATTTTCCAATAAGCGAAGTGAGGTTGGGAGTTCGACTCCCGATGGTTCTGGTAATAGATAATAACTAGCAAAAGGTCGGCGCTACTCGCGGATTTTGCTAGATCTGCGGTGCTTCGGCTGAATTGTGGGCCTACGGCGTATTTTATTTTGAACATCAGTAGCCCTTTATCTGGATATCATTCCTATTCCTCTCACCTTGGGCCTCAGTAATTGGGGTGCCTGCGGCCTTTCAGTTACTGGCAAACCAATTATTCATTCAATAAAACTACAGAAAAGAACGCAGCCATGAAAATCTAAAGCTTCACAAATCTTAATACAATGAGCTCGGATTTGAAGCCTAAGATTTTCATGACTGCGTTCATTTCTATAGTTTTATTGACCAAATAACTGAACCGACAGTAATTGGGGGCCCTGCGGCCCGCCAAAATCATAGTTTTCATTGTTTCGAGTGCATCAATAATATTGCTATGGTGTTCCATTAGTTGTGATAAGCATGATCTTCCTGACCGGAATCGATGTTGGTTATCATTTTTTTTCTGAGTTTCCCATTAACCCCACCCCTCCCCCATTACCCACCCCTCTCCCCCAATACCCCCTCCCCCACCCTCCCCCCATTTACCCCACCAATTTTTTCTGAGTTTCCCCATTAACCCCCACCCCCTCCCCCATTACCCCACCCCTCTCCCCCATTTACCCCCACCCTTCCCCCATTACCCCCAAGGGGGGAAGGGGGCTGGCACCTTGCAAAGGATTTACTTTAATTTTTGGGGTTGTTTCCCCATTAACCCCACCCCTCCCCCATTACCCCACCCCTCCCCCATTTAGTGCCAAAGTTATGATTAAAAATGAAGAAATGGAAAGAACTGTACCCCTAAAAGGGGGGGCAGGATTTATGTTCGGGAATTTTTTTTTAGCATGGGCACTGCACAAAAAAAGGACGCATCGAATGGTGAAAACCGCATTGTTCTACACCAATTGTAGCGACCTGTAGGTGTGCGCAAAAAAACTGTTACATACATATATATATAAGGCTTCATTTCTGAAATAGTATATTAGACTAGTACAGTTCCCGTCGCTTCGCTGACGGTTAGACAGGCTAAACTACAGAAAAGAACGCAGCCGTGAAAATTTTGAGCTTCACATTTTGTCAACATTTCTGAATCTTGTATCTCCCAAAACCTCTTCACCCCCATTCATGTAACTTGGGGGCTAACCCCCTCCCATTACCCCACCCATCCCCCATTATCCCCACCCCCACCCTTCCCCCATTACTTCCCGGGATAAATTTCACAAACAGACAGACAGGCTAAACTACAGAAAAGAACACAGTCATGAAAATCTTGAGCTTCACATTGCCGCCCGTAATACAATTTCTGAATTTTTTTCTCACAATTTTTTCTCACAATTTCTGAAAGTGTGACGGACGGACAGACAGACGGACGGACGGACAGCTCTCTTATTATAGTATAGACTTTTTTTCTGAGTTTCCCCATTAACCCCACCCCCTCCCCCATTACCCCACCCCTCTCCCCCAATACCCCCTCCCCCACCCCTCTCCCCCATTTACTCCAATTTTTTTCTGAGTTTCCCCATTAACCCTACCCCCTCCCCCATTACCCCACCCCTCTCCCCCAATACCCCCTCCCCCATTTACCCCCACCTTTCCCCCATTACCCCACCCCTCTCCCCAATACCCCCTCCCCCATTTACCCCCCCCTTCCCCCATTACCCCCAAGGGGGGAAGGGGGCTGGCACCTTGCAAAGGATTTACTTTAATTTTTTTTAAGGGGGGCTGGCACCTTGCAAAGGATTTACTTTAATTTTTTTTTGGTTACATATATATATCGCATCTATTTTTCTGAGTTTCCTCATTAACCCCACCCCCTCCCGCATTACCCTACCCCTCCCCCATTTGTGCCAAAATTATGATTAAAAATGAAGAAATGGGAAGAACTGTACCCCTAAAAGGGGGGGGGCAGGATTTATGTTAGGGAATTTTTTTTTAGCATGGGCACTGCACAATAAAAAGATGCATCGAATGGTGAAAACCGCATTGTTCTACACCAGTGGTTCCCAAACTTTACTAACTGTCGGAACCCTTACAGACTTGTTTTATTTCGCGGAACCCCAACTCCATATATATATATATATATATATATATATATATATTAGACTTAGAGCTGTAAAATATTTATTGAGCAACAAAACTTACAGATTTTAGTGATGAACACACTGCAAATTTTTACACTGAAAACACTTGAGTAAAGTAAAGCCTATCAGAAATTAACTTGACAGTGCATCACGCCAACGGCTAGTTATACTGAGTGGTTCACAATTATTTACAAAACAAGTACACATCAAATCAACTGGTAACTTAGAAAATTTTAATTTTAGCGAAAACATATTGCTCAAAATTAATTACAGTTAAATTCTCTCGAGTAAAATATATATATTAAAATTTGTCATAAATAATATGACAGAATTTATATGATATTTATTTTAAAACAGTACTAATCAGTGGTGTAGTCCGGGGGTAACGCAAGGTAACGGCGTTACCCCACTGGTTTTATTTTACTTTATATTTTTTATATTTTTTGCTGCTTCTACTGAACATTTTTGTAATACATACTCTTTCTAACTATATTTCTTTCCTAACCCCTTCAATTTCAACGTGTTTTTGGGAATGTACATAAAATGCAAAAACGCTGTAGAATTTATAGAAACGCTGTACAGGGTGTCCCAGAATTAACTATCTATTTCAATGAAATCGGACAAATTTAATAAAAACTGACATAATTTTGTGTTTATTACTAAATTATGATACAAACAAAAATATTTATAAATCATAAGTCAAAACTTTATTGAGAAGTTTCAACATGTGCACCGTCTGTATCTCTGCAAATTTCAAATCTATCCTCAGCGCTGCGAAACACATTTTGAAGCATTTCAGGTGTTATCTCCCGCACTGCCAACTGGATGCGTTCTTTAAGTTCAGCTAAACTATTGATCTTTTGGCGATAAACCTTTGTTTTTATGAAACCCCATGCAAAGAAATCCAGGGGTGTCAAATCCGGAGAACGCGGAGGCCGAGGTCGAGGTCCTCCACGTCTAATCCACCGATTCGGAAGGCGTCTGTTGAGGTATTCTCGAACAATTAGAGCATAATGACATGGTGCTCCATCTTGTTGAAACAACATTATCAAGAATGCCATCATCAAGAAGCTGTGGTTCGAGAAACTGCTGAAGCATATCAAGGTAGACGGTACCTGTTACAGTTGCTTCCGCAAAGAAGAATGGGCCATAAATTTTGGATTTGGTCATTCCAAGCCACACGTTTACTTTTGGAGAGTCTCTTTGCCATTCTATGATACGACAGTTGTGTCGATTGACTTTACCACAAGTGTGGAAAGTCGCCTCATCACTGAATAAGATGTTATCCAATAAACTTTCATTTTCGATTTGATCCACAATTTCTGCACACCTTGCTGCTCGATTTGGATAATCCTCTTCATTTAGGGCATGCAGTACTTGAATGTGATAAGCCTTTTTCATCAGTGTCGAACGCAAGATTCTATGAACTGTTGTCTTGGATATGTTGAGTCTTCGACCGGCCTCCCTAACCGAAGTTGTTGGTTCATCCTCAAACAATTGTCGTACCTGTTCGGTACTGTTACGTGCTGTCCTTGGGCGTCCTCTTCCCACCTCGTCGTGTACGGATCCAGTTCTTTTAAATTTGTTCACAAGTTCACGAATCGCTTTGTCTGTAGGACCGGTTCTGTGGAATCTTCTTGTAAATTTTTCTCTGATTTCATTACATTGCATTCCTTTGATACGGGATGTTACAACAAAGATGCGTTCTTGTGTATTCATTATTAATAGGGTTCTGAAAGAGAATGAAAATAAAACTATGAAAAACTATGAAAAAATTATGAAAATAAAATTATGAAAAAAATTTAGAAATTTAGACATTTTTAACACATATTAAACATCATAAACATAAATAAAAGTGTGTTTTTAAAAAATTTGTCCGATTTCATTGAAATAGATAGTTAATTCTGGGACACCATGTATAAGAAAAATTGTTGTTGCGTTACCCGACTGAAGAAATTACGACTACACCACTGGTACTAATAGAACCAGTCTTTTATAAAATCGTTAAAATTAAAATCTGCCAAATTACACTCTCAGTAGCCGAGTAGCGAAAATTTATTTAGATATACTTAGCAGATTTTAATTTTAGCGAAAAATATTTAGCGATCCCAAATCCACGATGGTGCCATTTCAAGTCAGAATAAGAATATAAAATATTATTTAACAAAAAGCCACAAGGTAAAATTATGTATACATATTAGGACCTTAATTAGACCTTAATGTTAAGACCTGATTAGACTGATTAGAAAACGTGTCACGGAACCCTTGTTAAGCCTCTGTGGAACCCCAGGGTTCCGCGGAACACAGTTTGGGAACCACTGTTCTACACCAATTGTAGCGACCTGTAGGTGTGCGCAAAAAAACTGTTACATATATATAAGGCTTCATTTCTGAAATAGTATATTAGACTAGCAAAAGGTCGTCGCTACGCTCCGATTTTGCTAGATCTGCGGTGCTTCGGCTGAATTGTGGGCCTACGGCGTATTTTATTTTGAACATCAGTAGCCCTTTATCTGGATATCATTCCTATTCCTCTC
Source organism: Bathynomus jamesi (assembly GCA_023014485.1). NCBI lineage: Eukaryota > Metazoa > Arthropoda > Malacostraca > Isopoda > Cirolanidae > Bathynomus > Bathynomus jamesi. Next base: position 219,163 of record JAJOZX010002695.1, on the reverse strand, counting down.
ACCTTGGGCCTCAGTAATTGGGGTGCCTGCGGCCTTCCAGTTACTGGCAAACCAATTATTCATTCAATAAAACTACAGAAAAGAACGCAGCCATGAAAATCTAAAGCTTCACAAATCTTAATACAATGCGCTCGGATTTGAAGCCTAAGATTTTCATGACTGCGTTCATTTCTATAGTTTTATTGACCAAATAACTGAACCGACAGTAATTGGGGGCCCTGCGGCCCGCCAAATCATAGTTTTCATTGTTTCGAGTGCATCAATAATTAATACTATAAACACCCAGGAATGTCAGTCTGTCTGTGACGCTCGAAAAGAGAAGAAGATTCTTGATATATATATATATGGGCGATATTTGTATTTTAATGCATTAGAAGGCGTAATGAATTCTACTTTTAATTATAATTTTAAAAAGTGTAAAAAATATTTGCTTTTGCGTTCAGCTTTGAGCCGAAATTTATTCTGCGGCTAAGTTCAACAATTTACCAAATGAGTTCTTTTTATGCACTTTCATACTGGTGCTGCAACCATTACAGACTAAACCCCTCCCCATCACCCCCACCTCTCCCACATTACCCCAACCCCCTCCCCATTACCCCACCCCTCTCCAATTACCACCACCCCTCCCCATTACCCCACCCCTCCCCCATTACTAAGGTCAACTGAATGCCCCCAAAATTTAATCTGCGGCTAAGTTCAAAAATTTACCAAATGAGTTCTTTTTATGCACTTTCATACTGGTGCTGCAACCATTACAGACTAAATATTTTTACGGCTCCCCAATTAATGAGGCCAAAGGCCCCAGCACCACGGGCATAGCTAAATGGGCCCGTAGGGCCCACTTTAGCTAGTATTGTTATAGTGTTCCATTAGTTGTGATAAGCATGATCTTCCTGACCGGAATCGATGTTGGTTATCATTTTTTTTCTGTTTTCCCATTAACCCCACCCCCTCCCCCATTACCCCATCCCTCTCCCCCAATACCCCCTCCCCCACCCTTCTCCCCCATTTACCCCACCAATTTTTTTCTGAGTCCCCATTAACCCCACCCCCTCCCCCATTACCCCCCCCATCTCCCCCCATTTACCCCCACCCTTCCCCCATTACCCCCAAGGGGGAAGGGGCTGGCACCTTGCAAAGGATTTACTTTAATTTTTTTTGGTTACATATATATCGCATCTATTTTTCTGAGTTTCCCCATTAACCCCACCACCCTCCCCCATTACCCCACCCCTCCCACATTTTGTGCCAAAATTATGATTAAAAATGAAGAAATGGGAAGAACTGTACCCCTAAAAGGGGGGGGCAGGATTTATGTTAGGGAATTTTTTTTTAGCATGGGCACTGCGCAATAAAAAGACGCATCGAATGGTGAAAACCGCATTGTTCTACACCAATTGTAGCGACCTGTAGGTGTGCGCAAAAAAACTGTTACATATATACAGGGCGTCCCAAAAACATGTATACACACTTTAACAGCTGATAGCTCAATTGATGTTTCTTTCTTTCCAAGTTAAACCCATTAGAATTAATAATGGCAGTCAGACTAAGCTTTGAACAAAGGAAATTCATTCTAAAATGCTACTGGAAGTGTGAAAACGCAGTTGAAGTGCAAAGACAGTTTAGGAGGGAGTTTCAAACAGATCCACCAACGCGACTTACCATCACTCGAATTAGAGATAAGTTTGAAGCCGATGGAACTGTTCAGAATGTCCACAAGAAGCGTTCCGGAAGACCACGGACATCGACAAGCCCACAAAGCAAGAAAGAGTACTGGAAACGTATCACCAAAGTCCAAGAAAATCTGTGCGGCAAGCGAGTCGTGAGGTAGGAATCTCAGAATCGTCTGTCCAATGCATTTTGAAGCGCTGTCAATGGAAAAGTTACATTCCAAGATTAGTCCATGCTATTAATGAAGATGATCCGGACCGAAGAGTGGAGTATTGCGAGTGGTACTTGGCACGATGTGGATGTGGATTGGACGAAGGGGTTTCGTAGAATACCCTCCGCGTTCACCAGACCTCACACCACTAGACTTTTTTTTATGGGGATACTTAAAAGACAAAGTCTACGCTATAAAACCTGCAACAGTCGCTGAATTGAGAGCAGCCATTGAACGAGAATGCACACAAATACCAAACGAAATGTTTAGTGATGTTTGCGATTCCATTGCTTCGCGTTATCAGCAGTGCCTGGACCAGAACGGACGTCAGTTTGAAAACAGGCGTTGACAAAACAATTAAATAATGTCTGTAGATTCTATTACATTTTGAAAATGAAATGTATTTTAATAAACACTGCCTTTATAAGTATTTAAAGTGTGTATACATTTTTTTGGGACGCCCTGTATAAGGCTTCATTTCTGAAATAGTATATTAGAAGATGCGGGAGTTAATGCAATGGTCCACATTAATCTAGTTTGAGTGTTGTGCCAGTTTCTGGTTCTCCTGAGTAATTATTATTTGAGTACGTTCAGTAGAATTATTCCGTAAGTAGCTGTATTTGTATAATGTACAGGGTAAGCAACAAGTCTGAACACCCACTCAAAATAAGATAGTGTACATGAAAGAACTTACTGCAGTTCATATTGACATTTTTAACATTTAACAAAAAATTACTAAAATGCGAAAAATTAGATATGTAAATATTTGAGGAGGTGCCCAGACATTTTGCCCACCCTTTATAATATAATTTAAAGTAAATATATAAATGCAAATAAGGCACTCCTAGGTAGAAGTGGCTAAGTAATAAAAGTGAAAAACGCCAGAAAATGCAATTAAAGTTGTGCCAGTTTGAAAGTGCCATAACTTTTTAACTTGATTTCGGCTCTCTTCTTCTCCTTCTATATTAAGTGGGGTGAGTGCATTTATGTGGGCGCTTGCCCTTGGCCCTTCCTGCATAAAAAAAAAATGTTGAAAGGTATAACCAAATTCATAATGTATACAAAATTATACATCTGAAATGCAACTATAATGGGACACAGAAAGGATTATTAAACCAAACCCTACTTATATTTAGTCAGGCCACGCCTGTACAAAATTTCATACTCTTTAGTGAAATCGAAAGAAAGCCAGTAAGACCATAAATTTACAAACGTACTACAGCCATCAAAATTTTGAACTTCACACCCAAAACTAGTGAGACCAAACTTGTGAAGGTTCCAGGTTCTAGGTTCCAGAAATTGCTCACTTGGTCCTGCGGATCAGCACACGTTTCCGGTGCAGAACTGCACTCAAAAACTAAGTGGCTAGTGAACTTAAAGTAAATGTTAATAATAATAATTATTATTATTATGATGATGATGATAAAATCTTCATTGGTGACAGTCAATATTACAATACAACAATTTACAAAAATTATTTCTACCCGAGTAGTTTGGCCCTTAAGCCTTAGGCTTTACTGGACTCTCATATTAACTATAAGATAAAAGCATTTCATACATACTGTAGTATTCAAAGCCTAATTGGATAATATTTGTGGAGCGACATTCTGGTAATTTCAGTGAAACTATTGGAATAGGCCTGTCATCTTTCGAAAATAAGTTCACCAACAAAAATAAAATTTCTAAAAAGCATAAAAAATTACCAATTGGCAGTATTTTGTTTTTCTTTGGACATTTTATTTTATTTTATTTTATTTTATTTTAGTGACGGTAATAAATTTCAAAAACAAAATCTAATCATTACTAATTAATAATTTTGGAGGTTTTTTTTTTTTAAAGAAATTTGAGGTTTGTAATCGAACCTAGAAGTTCTAGAAAACTTCGACGACCTATAAAGGTAATTTATGTTATTGAAAGAAACAAACATTTTTTGGAAAATGAGATTATTTATCGGATACTTTATAATTTTGTTTAGTATTAAATATTAAATATCTTTTCAACCCTTCAAATGTTCCGTGCGATGATTCCTCATTTCACGAAGGTCAAGCTTGTCGCCCCTCCTTTCCCGTAGGATAGGATAATTTCAATATTTTTAACTATTTTAAAATAACTTTTCATTGTGCCATTTTATGAAAACTCATGGAAAGATTTTATATCACTAATTTAGGACCTTCATTTCCAAAACAATAGAATAACGACAAATACTTTGACACCATCTTCAAAAACTGCTTATATTTTGTATACCAAAAGGTTTTTTATTGGTATATGAAAGGTTTGTTACATTTCTTATACACGTTTAGTTTAAAAAACAATGAAGCTTAACTCTAATTTTATGTGGAGTAACAAGCATTGTTTTAAAAGTACGCTTGAATCTCTTCACATTCAAAATTACTCTAATTTCTATAAACGTTTAAGTTGTCAAGTCATTTTTTTTTTTTTTTTTGGCGTTAAGAAAAATTATTTGAGAAAATAATTTTATCGAACTGGACAGTGTAGTGAAAGGACAGTGTCCTAGTCAAATAACAGTTCTAAAAATCTGAATGCAATTTATTTTTATCCTATATCATTTTAATATAAATTTAGTTTATCGACTGAAATGGAGTGTCAACAGAAATAGCTGTCAGAAGAGACTCAAGTATTGAGACAATTTGAATGTGGCCTTCAAACTTTAATTAAGAAATTGAAAGAACACAAATGTAAACGATATGAATTAGAGAGTAGCTGCAACCATTTGTAAGAACAGAAAGCGTGTTTAAAACGAAGATATTTAGAAGCTTCTTGCGCCCTGACTTCTGCTCAAGGCTTGTTGTAGACTCTAGAAGATTAAATCGAATATAAAACCGAGATCATTGATACCCTTGAATAAGATGTGGAACATCGGAAAAGTCAAGAGTAGTTTATAGACACCAATTTATTTGAAGAGAAGCAATGTGTATCCGACTTAAATCAGCAATTACTTAGCTCATAGAATGATCGATGCCAAGAGAAGGAACTATCTTACTATAATTTTAAGCTAGAAGACTTGGCAAGACAATCCGAGGCTGTTCGCATGGACGTTGACTGTCTGCGTCAGCAGTTGAACAAACAAAAGGAGGAGCTATGCGCCGAAAGAAGAAGACTAGAGCAGTTTCGACAAAGAGTAAAGTAGAGTGAAGGATAGACTTATATCACTTGCAACACTTCTTCGGATATGACCTTTAAAGCTAGTTCAGACCGGTGTACCAGGCCTGCCACCTCATTTTTTGTTAAAGGCAGCGTAAGGTAATCGTCCGGTTTGCAAAAAAAATGCGATATTAAGGTTGAAAAGTAAACTACACTTTAAGGGTAATAATAATAGTAATAATAATAATAATAATAATAATGCAGACCTATGAGTTACCAGCTTAGGAGAACGCCATCATCTCATGTTTGATGGTTCGAGACCTTTTTTTGTAAATTCCCTTTAACGTATTAGCAAATACAATATTCACCTATAAATTAATTTACTAGGCTATTAAGGGTTAGCGCAGATCATATTACAAGCTACATTTATTTATATACAAGCCTTACGTATAGAAATAGAGCGACTCAATTTACTCTATAATTTGATTTCCTATAACTGCTCAGAATATCATTCTAGTCTTATACAGAAGATGATGCCATTATTTGTACTTAGATAACGTTTTAATACAATTTGCACATTTTTTGTGCCAGCGACAGTATATCATTGGATATCACCATTTCTCTGTGATAGTGCTGGTATCTAAGAGTTAGTGCACTGAACCGCATTAGTCTGGCTTCAGCACTGTACCAATTTCTAGCTGTCCTAGCTCTTATTTTTTAACTTAAAGGTGATGTGCTGTTATATATATATATATATATATATATATATATATATATATATATATATATATATATACGGGATGAATTTCACAATAAAACACGTGAAATGAATAAATGCTGCAAACCCACAAGGAAAAAGAAAAACGATTCCAAGGCCTTTCGTGTATTCAAAGCTACACCTCAGGGAATTCCCTGACGAGGTGTAGCTTTGAATACACGAAAGGCCTTGGAATCGTTTTTCTTTTTCCTTGTGGGTTTGCAGCATATATATATACGTAATACATATAATAAATTAATCGGTGTGGCAGAATCCGACGATGTGTTTAACGATACTCTCGCAATACGGAGGTGCAATGATTTAATTTCAATTTTAAACAGACATTACCCACTTAAACGTCAGGACGCAGTTCTTTCACTTGTAGAATAATGATGTTGACTGACTCATCACGTAAAAAAAATCGCTAAATTTGCTAAATTATAACTTTATCGGGAGATCTAAATAACTTGTATAATAGACTCCGGTGACATCATACTTACGAGCTATATATACAATACATTTCGTACAGAGTAAAAATTTCCGTGATACTCTAAGAATTTGGTGTGCTTAACCTAACCTAACCTAAGTTAATCCCAACAAAACTTGTCGATGTCGTTGGTCAAATTCTTACTTGCTTTTGATATACAATTGCCAGTTAAATTTTCTTTTTTCTTAGTATTATATCCAATGCTTACTCTTGAGGCCTGAAATTAATTTGGTTTTGGAAAGACATCATATACAGGGTGTCCCCAAAAAAACTATATACTCTTTATCGCATCATATATTTTATAATTTAAAAAAAATATATATATGTATTGTTATAGCAATTGCCAATGAAAGGTAAATTAGTAATCTAAGTGATCAAAATATTATAGCGAGTTGTTTGCATATAAAATTTAATTAACTACGCCAAGTGCTCAAAATGTTCTCCGGCGGCATGAATGCACTTTCAATACAACAAAATCGTGTGGTCTGATGAAGCTACCTTCAAGCTGAATGGCACAGTAAATCGACACAACTGCAGGTACTGGTCACTTGATAATCCACACGTTTATGTGGATAAACATGTTAATTTACCAGGATTAACAGCATGGTGTGGTTTATCATCCAGGGGTCTGGTTGGACCATTTTTCTTTAATGGAACAGTTACCGGTGCCGCATATCTCGACATGCTGCGGACAGAAATTATACCTGCAGTTCGGAAGTTGTTTGGAAACGACGACTTTTACTTTCAACAAGATGGAGCCCCCGCTCATTATCATTGTGATGTCAGAAGGTACCTCGATGAAGCGTTGCCTAACCGTTGGATAGGACGAAGAGGAAGCGTTGAGTATCCTCCACGTTCACCGGACTTGACTCCACTTTATTTTTACTTGTGGGGCTACCTGAAGGATGCAGTTTATGGTACAAGACCTGCAACACTCGAACACCTTAAGGATGCAATTAGGGAAAAGTGCGGGACCATCACAGCATCCACATTAGTCCATTTCTGCGAATCAGTTAGTCGACGCATTCAAAAGTGCATTCATGTTGCCGGAGAACATTTTGAGCACTTGGCGTAGTTAATTAAATTTTATATGCAAACAACTCGCTATAACATTTTATCACTTAGATTACTAATTTACCTTTCATTGGCAATTGCTATAACAATATATTGTTTGGGTTTTTTAAATTATAAAATATATGATGCTATAAAGAGTATATAGTTTTTTTTGGGACACCCTGTATATATAAGTGTGGTGTGTGTGTGTGTGAATGATTCTCTCTCTCTCTCTCTCTCTCTCTCTAGTTGATATAAGATCAGCACAAATATATTATTAGTTAGTTTATACAACGGTGCTCTCTAGTGTACGATTTATGTGTGCATAGCGTCTTTTGGCTACTTTTCCAGAGTCAAGGTATTTTCTTTAATTCGACCTTTTTCCGTACTCGCTTCTGTGGGGGAGGGAGCGAAGGGTGGGGAGAGAGCCTTATGCTTTTCTATCCAGTTTTCTACTACTGCTAGAATAGTTAAAAAATGAACCAATTTAATAACAAGAACCTAAGAGGAACGAAAAGTCTCTCTCTCTCTCTCTCTCTCTCTCTCTCTCTCTCTCTCTCTCTCTCTCCTCCATATATATATATGTGTGTGTGTGTGTGTGTGTGTGTGTGTGTGTGTGTGTGTGGATGTTAAAAAAAATCTTAAATCTGGAATCATAAGAACGTGTTGAAATCATAATTTGGCAAGGAGATGAAAGTGGAAGTAATGTTGCTAAGAGATTTAAAACTAATCATTGGACGTAACCGCATGTCCCATAATGCTGTAGTGAAGGTATCGAAGCAACAAACACTGTCTTACAATATCTGTTACATTTCGACTTCCATATCAAACTATATGATTTAACACGTTCTTCGTTTTTCAAATTCATTTCCCAGAAACAGGAAAAAAAGAAGTACAATTCTTATACTTCCAGACTCTTGAATATTCTGAAACGTCTGTATAAAGTAAGAATGTTATATCTTGACTCTGGTGGCTGTCCATTATGATTACACTGTTTCCCCAGCAACCAGTCTCGGCCCCCTCGTATATACAGGGTGTCCCAAATGTTGCAGTATATTTCTTATTAGGAGTGAACAGAAAATAGGTTGGGATTTTTGTGATACCATATATATATATATATATTATATAATATATATATATATATATATATATATATATATATATATATATATATATATATATATATATATATATATATTAGGGTTGGGTGGAAATTTTTTCAACTATTGCTTCACTGGTAATAAGGTGGATTGAAGGGTGATAAAAAAGAATATGAGAATTAAAAAACTTTCAATTCATCCTAAGTACCCCATTTTTCCACCCCAAAAAACGGCCGCCGGCCAGTCATTATACGCTTCATAACTCGAAAGTATTCTTTTTACAAAAAAGTTTGCTGAAGCAAAAATTGTTTATTTCACATTTTCTACCTCATATAAATGTTTCAGTTGTTTAATGAAAATTTTATTTTTCAAGTTTTGTTGGAGTTGGAATTAGTAATTTCTGATAATTAGTAACAAATATGGCTTCTGCTTCAAACATTAGAGCTACAAGGAGTCAATCAAAACCACATTTTATATTTGGAACCGCACAAGAGCTTCCTCTTACAACAGTGCCAACAAATAAACAGGTGGGCCAATACCATGTTCTTTTAAAAGAAGCCACTTCAGTGACTTCACATAACTGATATTTTCAACAAAATTACTGAAGATATACTCTGTATTTGGAGAAAAGCTTCAATTCCTGCAATAGCTGACAAATCAGTTTATATCAAATTAAAGCGGTTCATCGGCAAAGCAAACGATCTTAGTAGATCAAAAAGTAGTGTCAAAATGAAAGAAAATTTTAATGACACCTTGGAAGAATTATTCGATATCAGTGCCTGTAAATGCCCTTTTATCTCCCATCAAAACTTTGGCTGTCCTGAGAGCTGCGAAGATGTTCACATAAGATGCACCTGTCGAAGAGAACTGAAGGTACAAAAGAAGAGCTTCTGTTTTTACAGGATCAGCGATCGACGCGTACAGTGAAAATAGGGGGCGTTGATAAAGTCATGACAAAAAGAATTCAAAAAATGCAGTCTAGGAAATTGCGGACAGAAAAAGGAGTGGTTAAAAGAAGAGAAATGAAGGACTCTCATATTTTAACCGAAATAGAGTGTTTTTCAGATGTAGTGAGTACTTCCACACAATATGAATTAGACCCACATCAGAGTGAATCAGACTATGAGTCAGTTGCCATACAAGGTCAAATGAGACTTCCATTGCCTACTGTAGCGATGGAAGCCGATAGATTTGGAATTTCAGATCGAGCAGCAGCTGCTTTGGCTTCAGCTGCTTTAGTTGATTATGGAGCAATCACTAAAGAAGATAGTACGCTTTTGATTGACAAGAACAAAATCCGACGGGAAAGAGAGAAAAAGTTTGGTGATGGAGAGTAAAGCTAATCCGACTGTCATATCTGCAATATGTTTTGACGGAAGAAAGGACAAGATTTGGTGAAGGTGAAGAAAGGAAACAAATGGTGCGGAGACTCCATTAGAGAGGAACACTATGTTTTGGTGTCTGAGCCAGGAAATGAATATTTAACCCATGTAGTTCCTTCTTCTGGTAAAGCTCAAGATATAGCTGATAGTTTGTTCTCCTTCTTTCAAGAGTCAGCTATTAATGAGAGCATTCGTTTCATAGGATGTGACAGTACAAATACCAACACAGGTACCAAGGGTGGGATCATCCACCTCATAGAAGAAAAACTAAAGAAACTGTTACAATGGAGCATTTGTATGCTGCATACAAATGAACTTCCCCTTCGACACTTATTTGAACATTTTGATGGTAAAACAAAAGGTCCAACATGTTTCACTGGAAAAATCGGAGTAGCACTGAAAGAATGTGAAAAAATGCCTGCAGTCAATTTCAAACCAATTAGAGAAGGCATTGATTTAACACACATATCAGAAGAGGTTATCGATGATCTTAGCCAAGATCAACAGTATTTGTACAAAATTATTGTGGCTATAAGAAGTGGGAATGTCCCAAAAGATTTGGAAAATACAAAACCCGGACCACTGAACCATTCTCGATGGCTGACATTAGTAAATCGTGTCTGCCGCCTATACATTGCAGAGAAAACGCCTTCATTGGTCTTTATTCAATAATTTTCTTCATTGTTACAAATTATGGACTAAGCTGGTTCGATATCAAGAGTAGACCATATATATGAAATGGACCACATCAAATATTTGGAGCAATTAAAAGATTTCATCTTCTTCCAAAGGATGTTCAGAATGTAGTGAAGCCTTACATTGCTAGAAACGCATATTTTGCTCATTGAGAAAATGTTCTGATAGCAATGTTATCAGATACATCAGAACAAAAACGAAACAGAGCAGTTGATTTCATCATGAACATTAGAACAAAGACGGAAAAAGTGTCCAAAATCAGAGAATTTAAGGTCCCTGAGATAAATTTCAACGCAAACGTATGGGATGATATTATTTACTGGTCAGAAGAAATGCTGACTGAACCTCCCCTCAGTATGGCGCTCACAAATATTGAACTCAATGCACTTAGGGTTAAAAAACTGTTGCTACCCAATTATCCACTTCATTCACAAAGTGTCGAGAGGGCAATAAAACTTGTCACCGATGCGGCCTCATCTGTATATTCCCAAGAATCCCGTGATGGATTTATAAGAGCAAGAATTAGGTCTCGTTCATTGCTGCCATGTATGGAAACCAAAAAAGAAATGACTTCACTTTTTGACAATTAGCTTTTAATTAGAGACTGAAATAATTCACCAAAATTTCATAAAAGCAAACACTTCACGATTTTTGAAAAGGGATTTTTTGGAAGTGTATTGATTATATGTTTCTGCAATTGTGATAATAAAATGTCAATAATTTCTCTAGTTGATTAGTGTTGTTGTAGATTATAGTTTGAATATTCAAAATTATATAAGGTTATTAACTATTATCAAAGTAATATACTTCGGTCATCAAAGAATTTTTCATTTATTTAGAAAAAAGTGATTTATTTGTGATATTTACCAAGGTAAATTTTGATAAAATTTAAAGTTGAGAAAATAATTTATAAAAGGCATTTTCTAATGATGTTTTTTATTTTGAATCATTTTTATTCTATAGTGTCTTTTAATTGGATGCATATTTTTCAAATTATAAGCATTTATATGTTTGACTAGCGGCCATTTTGTTTTTTTCAAAAATGCGCTGTAGCGCAAAATTGATTTTTCTTTTATATCACTTTATGTCATCTACAGAACACAATACAGCAAATTATAAGTGAAGCAAATAAATATTCCACAAAGAATTGCGTTTCCCCCACCCTAAATTTTATATATATACATATATATATATGTGTGTGTGTGTGTGTGTGTGATTCGCTTTCCTTCTAGGTTTTTTATTTGCATTTGGAATCTCTCTTTGCTTTTTTACTTACGAACAATCGAGTTACTAAATTAAAAAAAAAAAAAAGGAAATTTAAAAAATATTTTTGAAGTGATGCTCGTTTTCGGAAACATATTTTTGTTTATTTTATTACCATTTTCAAGTCTTCTCAAAGATTTATTGGATTTTTTTTGTTTTGTTTTAACTGAATCTTGGAGTAAATAATAAAAAGGAAAGTTCATTTTATTTCGGGATCTTCATCAAACATTTTTCGGTGTAACTGGGTTGTTTTTTCTTTTCTTTAAGATTTACTATGAAGTTTTACTGATTAGCCGACTTGGTGACAGGAAATAACGAAAACCAAGCTAGAACGACCACCTAACCTAGTGTAACCTAACCTGGATATAAAAGTCACCCTAAGTGGCCCGAAGTGAGAAATGGGCAGATCACCAAAAACTATATATATACAGGGTGTCCCAAAAAAAACTATATACTCTTTATAGCATCATATATTTTATAACACTGGGGGAACAAATTTTAACTTTTTTTTTGTTTCTTGGACGTGAACAGGTCGGTCTTATAGGATTTTTTCCGCTGATTCCGAATATAGCCGTAGAATTTCTCTATCACCCAAGGTTACTGAGAAATTTGTATTTTAATATTTATTCAAAAAGTGTATAGAAGTTAGTAAAAATACTTCATAAAAATTATATTAGTGGCAGATTGGCATTTAAAATATTCTTCTTAAAACTTCTTTGTCACTGATTTTCTCTTGTAGTTTTCATTAGGAGCTTCTTGCATCAATGTCCAGCAGTAATCAGCTAACATTGCCGGATCCCACCTCCCTTGGTAGCGTTTCTCCATAGTAGCTATATCTTGGTGGAACCTTTCTCCATGCTCATCGCTAACGTCGCCGAGGTTTTCAGGGAAGAAATCTAAATGGGAGTGCAAGAAATGGATTTTTAGTGACATATTACATCCCAATAACCTATATGCTTCAATCATGTCCTGCACTATTTTTTCATAGTTAGAGGCTTTGATGTTCCCTAGAAAATTTGTGACAACATTCTTCATGGCCTCCCATGCCACTTTTTCTTTTCCTCTCAAGGCATCATCAAACTTTTGATCTTTCATGAGCTCTCTGATTTGGGGACCAACAAAGATCCCTTCTTTTATCTTTGCATCGCTAAGTCTTGAAAACTTTTTCTTCAAATATTTGAATGCCTCATCTTCCTTGTTCATTGCTTTGACAAAAATTTTCATGATGCCAAGTTTGATGTGAAGTGGCGGTAAGTATATTTTCTTGGGGTCAACTAAGGGTTCATGAGACACATTCTTCAGTCCTGGGATACATTTTTGACGAAGTGGCCAATCCTTTACAAAATAATGCGAATCTCTGGCTCTGCTGTCCCATTCACAAAGGAAGCAGCAGAACTTCGTATAACCGAGCTGCATTCCCAGAAGAAGCGCGACGACTTTTAAATCCCCACATATATACCAACGAAACTGGTCATAATTAATCTGCTGAAAGATGAGTTTCATAGTTTCGTAGGATTCCTTCATGTGGACAGCGTGCCCTACAGGAATGGAAGGGTATTTATTTCCATTGTGAAGTAGTACAACCTTGAGGCTTAGCTTCGAAGAGTCAATAAATAAACGCCAATCTTCAGATTTGTGCTCATGACCGAGAGCTAACAGCAGTCCATTTACATTATTACAGTAGCATAAACCACCTGACGAGGAGAAATACTGCATCAGATCTTTTTGGCGAGTGTGGAACGCCGATATGCTTGTATCTTTTGCCAGCAAATTCCATTCACCTAACCTGGAGCCCAATAATTCCGCTTTCTTTTTCGGAAGGTCCAAATCTCTCACGAGATCATTCAGCATAACCTGCGTTATCATACGTGGTTTATTTGATTCAGGTTGCTGAAAGTCTGTATCTTTAGTGTCATCAATTTCCATTGGTTCAACTTCAGACTCTTCATCCAGTGTCCATGACTTTGGGGGAGTTGGAATTGGGTTATCATCGTCATGTAGTACTGGTCTCATGGCAGATGCAAGATTTGGGTATTGAATTTTATGTTTATTTTTGGCAGAGAATCCTGAAACGTTAGTCATACAAAAATAGCAATCCGTTAGGTGATCCTTGGGCTCTCTCCAAATCATTGGTATGGCAAATGGCATAGATTTGCGGGTACCTTTAATCCAACCACTAAGAGTGACGGCACAGGAAATGCATGAGATATGAGGTGCCCAGGATTTGTCTTGGTCGCCTACCTTACATCCAAAATAAAGTTCGTAAGCCTTCTTCACGAGTGGGGTCATCGTCTTCCTCTGTGCCATTATGGTAGTTCTCCACATACGTAGCAAAATGTATCTCTGGGATTAATACAATTTCGATTCATGCTGGCGGAAAATTATTGAAATCACGGAAAACTTTTTGGAATGAAAACCAATTTTTTCTACTATGAAAATTTTAAAATTTGAGCAAAACTTGAAAAAAATTCTTTCTTTTATTAAAAATCTGTTTGTTTAAATAGCTATATTTTTTAATGCAAAAAATACTATTAAATATAGTTAACCTGGAAAAAAAAGAAAGTAAAATTAAATTAGTACACTTAATTTTAACTAATATTTTGGGAAAACTGAGTAAATGGAAATATTATTTTCTCGAAAACTATGGGTGATAGAAAATTCTGAAACCATATTTGGAATCAGCATCAACAGTTCTATAAGAAACACCAAATAGTTTTCAAGAAACAAAAATGTTGTTCCCTAGTGATAATTAAAAAAAAAAACTAAACAATATATTGTTAGCAATTGCCAATGAAAGGTAAATTAGTAATCTAAGTGATCAAAATGTTATAGCGAGTTGTTTGCATATAAAATTTAATTAACTACGCCAAGTGCTCAAAATGTTCTCCGGCGGCATGAATGCACTTTTGAATGCGTCGACTAACTGATTCGCAGAAATGGACTAATGTGGATGCTGTGATGGTCCCGCACTTTTCCCTAATTGCATCTTTAAGGTATTCGAGTGTGGCAGGTCTTGTACCATAAACTGCATCCTTCAGGTAGCCCCACAAGTAAAAATCAAGTAGAGTCAAGTCCGGTGAACGTGGAGGATACTCAACGCTTCCTCTTCGTCCTATCCAACGGTTAGGCAACGTTTCATCGAGGTACCTTCTGACATCACAATGATAATGAGGGGGGGCTCCATCTTGTTGAAAGTAAAAGTCGTCGTTTCCAAACAACTTCCGAACTGCAGGTATAATTTCTGTCCGCAGCATGTCGAGATATGCGGCACCGGTAACTGTCCCATTAAAGAAAAATGGTCCAACCAAACCCCTGGATAATAAACCACACCATGCTGTTAATCCTGGTAAATTAACATGTTTATCCACATAAACGTGTGGATTATCAAGTGACCAGTACCTGCAGTTGTGTCGATTTACTGTGCCATTCAGCTTGAAGGTAGCTTCATCAGACCACACGATTTTGTTGTATTGAAAGTGCATTCATGCCACCGGAGAACATTTTGAGCACTTGGCGTAGTTAATTAAATTTTATATGCAAACAACTCGCTATAACATTTTGATCACTTAAATTACTAATTTACCTTTCATTGGCAATTGCTATAACAATATATTGTTTGGTTTTTTTTTAAATTATAAAATATATGATGCTATAAAGAGTATATATATACTATAACGCCTGCTCCGCCTTGGGCAGCAAAAGCCTCGGAAACAGCCTTGGGGCGGACTGGGAGAGGCGAGTGTGCTACTAAAAGCTTCCCTGGTTCTCCCTGATTGTGTATACTGAATTTGGTGTAGAGTACTCTAGCCGTTTAAGCGTGTATAAACGAACATAGAACAGACATCATCATCCCATATATATATATATATATATATATATATATATAACGATGACGATGAAAATGTTGTCATTTAAAGGACCTGTTTTTCAGGAGAAACCCAACCGTCCTTATCAAGAAGTAATTAAGAGACGTACTACCTCTTACTTCCTCTTGATTGATGAGGGTAATTGTGTCTGTTCAGAAACATGAAGCCTGGAAGATGGTAAAACAGTAAAACGGTTTTTCTTATATATATATATATATATATATATATATATATATATATATTATATATATATATATATATATATACCGTGTGTGTGTGTGTATATATTATATATAACAGATATTGTATGTCTTTGTATATACAGTATCCTCGTCCGTAATTGAGGGTGGTTCATGATCACGAATAACCCGATTTCACGGTTAACTCAGTATACCCCGCCGGTGGGTGGGTAGTGCAGCCGTTGCTGCCCTCTACCAGTGACTGGCCTCCCACCTCGTGCACCACCACACGCACACTATTATTCTATTGTAGTATATAATATACAATTAAGTCGTTTGTACTCGCCACAAGACGTAAAGATCATCCGCTTCCGAGGATTGTAACACTTCCGTCTGTTATGCAAGCCGCGGATGTAAGCACTGCGCCAAATCACGGTTAACTCAGTGTCATAGTCACGGATGAATGCATAATGGTCACAATTAGTAAATGACAGTTAACTCGATTCACGGGTGACTGAATCACGAGTAACTGCGTGTGAGTACTGTAGTGGAATTCAAAAGTTACTGTATTGTTATTTTAAATGAAGAACCATAAAGCCTTTACGAAAACAAAATATTACATTCTGATAAAACAAGCAGTAAATTTTTTATTTTTTTTGTTTTAGTTAAAAAATTTAATCGAAATTTCTCACATACTTGAATGATGGTAGACTTTATCTTGTTTGCTTTTCACCCTCCACCCTATAGATATAAAAGAAATGTTTGCTTGCCAAAATGAAACAAACTTGTTCCTTGGCACTAAATGAGTTCTGTTCAAAACTTTTAGATATTACGAATGCATTAACTTCAACAGAAAATATATATGTATAAATCAATAAACACAGCGAACAACGAGGTAAATTAAGGACTCTTCCTTGTTTATTTGTGCCAGTTGTGTGGAAAAATTGAGGGTAATTATTCGTTTTTTGACCCAGTCTCTTTTTATAATGAGAGCAAACGTTTCTGGTCAATTTGGAGGTGCTCTGCACGAATCTGCCATCCGTTTCCTGTGCAAATGCGTAGTTTTCGAGATATCGTCATCTCGAAAACTACGCATTTGCACAGGAAACGGATGGCAGATTCGTGCAAAACACCTCAAAATCGACCAGAAAAGTTTGCATTCGTGCTAAACACAACCTAACCTAACTTAACCTAACCAGTCACCTTATTTTGGAGGATATAGTTCTGCAATTGCAGTAAGGAAGTGATGCAGAACTGTAGAATCGTCAGGATGTTCTGCCAGGAACAAGTATCGTGCGAAATATTTCCGGTAGAAGTTGCAATGTTCCAGCCATGTGCCCTTAAAGATAGAAACAGTAAATCCACACTCACGCTTATTTTTTGGATTTTTTTACGGCACCTAAACACCTTCGAGTCTTGTCTTAAAATATAGGCAGTATTACATTTAGGGCAAATCACGGATGTCGGAATTATGCCGTGATTGGAAAAAACATCTAAACTTTTATCTTCATCGAGGCCAACAAGGCGGATTAGGTCTTCAAAATCAAGTTCACAAGATTGACACGTCATAACAGTAGAACGAAAATCACCACACTAACAAAAAAGAAAGAAGTAGGCAAAAGCAAGAAAAAGTAGCCAAAAAAAGCCAAGAAAAATCTCCAAAAAAGTCCAAAAAAGGTAGCCAAAATAAACAAACCCACCGAAATTTATATACATACATATTAGAAAGTAGAAAATATTTTTTTTTAAAAAGTACATTTATACAAATTTGCACAAGATAATATATTAGTGATGGATCGAGTGGTCGGTTTTTCACAACCGCGGTTGCGGTTGTGTTTGCGGTTGTCGAATTTTTTCCAACCGCGGTTGCGGTTATCATATACTAGGAAAAATGCGTAATTATTAACTGGATTTAGCCACTATAGTGCGATTTAGCCACACTTGGTACATAATATATACTAAATAGTATTTATTTAGTAAATACCTTATGTTGAACACAAGTTTTGCAATACACCGCTACCGCTATTTGTGTGTTGCAAAACTTGTGTTCAACATAAGGTATTTACTAAATAAATACTATTTAAATGAAGTATATTCTAAACTTATATAGCTATTATGAAAGAATAGGTCAAATTAATTAAAACCATATTTTGCACTAAGTGTGTTACCAGGATGAGGGACGAGGACCCATCGCACTGTTCATCCCACCTACCACTTTCCCCAGCCTCCACCCATTGGAAAGTTATGGATTATTATTCAATTGAAAAACTGATGTCAAACTTAATGACAGGCAGTGTGAATTTCAGGTCCGTTTTAACACAGACCACTTCTTTACCCCCTTTTGGGGGGAGTCATGTTCGAGAAACCACCCCTTTGGCCAACCAAGGCCATTGACCAAGTTACACGAACCCGAGAGGTCCGTCGAGCAGGAATAAGCTTTATTGACTATTGTACTAAAGGCGATTTTAGTTTGAAGAAAATTAAATAAAAATAAATGTTACTTCATGGAGCTCACAGAGTAATAACTTAGAGCGCAGTTTAAACCAATTTTACTACGGCAGCCGTATGACGTCACGTTTAAGCACGCATAAGGAGACCCATCATTTTCTTTTTAAAAAAAGAAATAATTCTAATTAACCTAAAATTAAAATTAACTAAGCTTTTACAACCGCAACCGCACTTATGGAACGGCGGTTGCGGTTACGGTTGCGGTTGTGAATTTTTGTGCGGTTGTAGTGCGGTTGCGGTTGCGGTTATTCGATCCATCACTAATATATATATTTTCTTATTCAGTTTTGATTGGTTATTCAATATATATTGCTGTTATAGCTGGGTGTGACTGGGTCAAAAAACGAATATTAACCAAATTGAGATATAATACAAACTAATCTGGACGAAGATGAAACGCCAAAATGGTCGAAAGGTATTTGGAGGATGAAACCAGTGATATGACAAGATAGTACTAAGTAGGCAGAATACTCGGACTGCCGAATGCTGAAGAAGAAATTATTACATGCATTAAACAAACACCGCTCCTGGAGAGACTCGCTCGAATGAAATAGTAACATAGGATGAAAAGATATCAAGTAAAATGAACGAAGAAATTAAAATACATAATTTTATTCAGATATACAAACTATCGAAAGTCAAGAATGATACCAAATCAGACACAACAATAACAAAATATTCAAACAAAGAGTACCAGTGAATTAGTATGCAGAATTTTTATTACGAGATAAAAAATGGACAGTTCATCCTTGCTCATTCTGACCTCTGTATGTATTATAATGAGTATGGATATTGTGAGTTTGGAAAAAAATATAAATGTTCATTATCTCTCCATATGCCAATCCTACATGAGATTTGGACACTGCCAATATGGAAAAAGATGCTATTTTCACTACCCATCAGTGAACATTCTAACTGATGTTCCATAAAAGTAGGACAAAATCAAGGAGTTTTTTATCTTTGAAACTACTAAATTTGTAAAAGTTATTGAAAATGTTCAACATAAGAAGTATGAGGATAATTCCAAGCCATTAGGGCCTTTCTAGGTTATCCATGTCCAAAATAAAAATCCAATCATCCTAAATATATGCTGTGATGTTTTACTCCATAATACTGGAACAATAAAAAGAATTCCAGCTATTTACAAGGTATCCCTTCAAACTATTCTCAAATCCTTGAGAGGCATCCCAGATGAAGGTTCTCCCTCCAAAATGGATATCTCATGGGAAGAATTATAAATACAATCGAAGCAATATATATATATTGAAATACTGTATCTAAGGGAAACTTTCACAGATGATCAAATGGCGACAGAAAATGATTCTTTGAAAGACAATGAAAAAACAAAACCAACAACTCAAAGGGCCAAGGAACAAGTAAAGATTATATTTACAAACATACGAGGTCACACTCAAAATAAAACCTTCTAAATATAGAACGTATAACTTCTTTTTGAGGGTGTACTCTAGGGGAAGTTTTTCATTCTTTTAGGTATGAAAGCTTTTTGTCAGATGATATTAATAATTTCTTTTAAAAATACATAACTTCTTTAGAGAGAAGAAATGATCTTCAAAACTTGTTTATTTTGAGTGATTTGAGACAACAGAAGATAATATTTCTATGTATAGAAGGTTGCGGAAAATCTTTGTTTTCCGAGCAAAGGACAAGTCACTCATCTCATTGAATAAAATCTTCTATTTGAAAGGAACTATGGAAGAAACAAAAGCCGAATTTACGTACTTCACTGAAACATATCTTAAAAACGAGTTTCGGTCGGAAGCTCGTCCGGGAGACAAAGCCTTTCTGGTCTCTCCCCAAAGTTACGTGAAAGACCCCAACGCCATCTCAAACCCCATCTTAAAAATTGTCAATCCAACTGTGAAAACTATAATGATGAAGAGGAAATCCACAGAGACAACTGCATTATTTTTTGAATGGACAGAATAAGATGAAAATGGAGGATGTGTCACATACATACAGATTAGAAACAAATTGAAGAAATAATATTAAGAAACTAAAATAGATATACAGAACCGCTGCGAATGCACATTGAAAAGTTAAATATTATATTAATAGTTGTATATAATGTCACAGTTAAAAGCCGAAATCAGTCAATATACGGTATATATATATATATATATATATATATATATATATATATACACACACACCTTACCTTACAATCTTACAAAGGTTCCGCGCGATGATTGCTCATTTCGCGAAGGTCAAGCTTGTCGACCCTCCTCTCGAGTTCGCCTGGTGAAGTAATGAGTTGGTTTCTTGTGCTCTCCACCTCACATAGCCAGGTACGCCCGGCTCATCGGGGATTGTTCTGAGCCAGGCGTCTAGTCTCCTTTTGAAGATATCCACTGCAACTCCCTTCGTGTTTCTTAGGTCTTTGGACAGCTGATTAAACAGTGTTGGTCCTCTCACTACAAAACTTTTTCTTTCAGGGTTAAGGATGTTCCCTGTCTCGCCTTTAATATGGGAATACGACACAGTCTACCGTTTCTACTTTCCACCGTTGTTTGGGGAGTTATAGGGTTCAGATTAAGATTAGGGACTAGTTTCGCCATTATTTTCCAAGTGTAAATAATGGTGTGTGTGTGTGTCTTCTCCTTTCCAGTGAATATAGGCCTAGTTCGCGTAACCTTTCCCAGTAATTTAGTTCTTTGCACCCATTGATCTTGGCTGTGAAGCTTCTCTGGATCCCTTGCAGCTGTCTAATGTCTTCTTTTTTATATGGGGATGTTAGGACCGAGCAGTATTCCAATTTGGGTATGATCAGGGTTTTCAGTAGAGGAATCATTACATTCCTATCCCTTCGTTTAAAGGTTCTCAATATCTGACCCGTTATTCTCTTTGCTCTGTTTACTGCTATCTTATTTTGTGTTTCAAATTTCGCATCATCTGTCATTACAACCCCTAAATCTTTTGCTCTGGAATTTCTCTGAATTTCCTGTCCATTTGGGGTATAATATTCTATGGATTTTAGGTCTTCTCTTTTTCCGTACCGTAACAGCTGAAATTTCTCGGTGTTAAACTTCATATTGTTGTCTTCAGTCCACTTGTAGATTCTGTGTATGTCGGTTTGTAGAGATCCTCTATCTTCTGGGTTTCGTATTTTTCTACTGATTTTTGTGTCGTCCGCAAAGGATTATTACTGTGCTGTCTCTGGTAACGTCCTCATCTATGTCAGTTAGCATGATTATGAAGAGTAGTGGAGCTAATACTGTTCCTTGTGGTACTGAGTTGAGGACCTCTGATTCTGATGAAGATACTCCTTGTACTGTAACGACTTGCCGCCGCTCACTAAGGAAATTATATATTCATTTCCCTACTTTTCCTGTTATTCCCATATATTTCAGTTTATGTATTATGATTTCATGGTCACATTTGTCGAACGCCTTAGCAAAGTCTGTGTATAGTACATCATAGTTTTCATTACTTTCAAGTGCATCAATAATGTTGTTGTAGTGTTCCATTAGTTGTGATAGGCATGATCTGCCTGACCGAAACCCGTGTTGGTTATCATTGAATTTTTTCCGAGTTTCCAAGAAGTCATAGATTTTCTGTCTAACTTCTTCTTCTTCTTTCTCTTCGCCCGTTCCCGCCTCTATGCGGGGTCGGCGTTTCTGACCAGCCTCCTCCACACAGCCCGGTCCTGGGCTTCTTCCTCCGACAAACCCTTCTCCCTCAAATCGTCCCTCACCTTCTCCATCCACCTTCGCTTCGGTCTGCCTCTCTTTCTCCTGCCATGCACCTCCATATTCATCGTTCTCTTACCCACATAATCTTCGTCCCCTCTCATCACATGTCCATACCACTTCAGTCTACTTTCTTGTATCTTCCTCGAGATTTCTCCAACCTTTGTTGTGCCCCTTATCCTTTCATTCCTTACTCTATCCAACCTTGTCACTCCGCACATCCATCTGAGCATTCTCATCTCCGTTACATCTAGTCTTTTCTCATGATCTTTCTTTATAGCCCAAGACTCAGCCCCATACATCATAGCCGGTCTTACCAGTCTTATACACCTTTCCCTTAACCCTTGCGCCTATTCTTCGGTCACACAACACCCCTGAAACTTTCTTCCAATTTTTCCAACCAGATTGCACTCTGTGTGTTATTTATGTGTCCAGCTCACCGTCCTCAGCCACTGTCGATCCCAAGTACGTAAACTTACTTACTCTCTTTAACCTCGCTCCCTCTAAACTAATTTCTGAGTCTTGATTTTCGTAGAACCTCAGGTACTCCGTTTTCTTTCTGCTGATTTTCAACCCTCTGTCTTCAAAAGCCCTCCTCCATTCCTCCAATTTTCTTTCTACTACTTCTCTCCTGTTGCTGCACAGAACAATATCGTCTGCAAAGAGCATACACCAAGGGGATTGATCTTTTATCCCCTGGGCCAACACATCCATAATCAAAACAAAAAGGTACGGGCTCAAAGAAGATCCCTGATGTAGACCAACCCTCACGGGGAACCATTCCGTTACACCTACACTACTCCTAACCTGGGTCCTTGCTCCTTCATACATACTTTGCACCAACCTAACGTACTTCTCCGGCACACCTTTCTCTCTCATACACCTCCAAACCTCCTGGCGTGGCACTCTATCATATGCTTTCTCTAGGTCGATGAAAACCATGTGCAGTCCCTTTTGTCGCTCCCGGTGTTTCTCCATCAACTACCTCAGTGCAAAAATCGCATCAGTTGTTCCCCTACCTGGCATAAAACCCAACTGCTCTTCCCCCACGGTTGTCTCTTCTCTTAACTTTTTCTCTATAATCCTTTCCCAAACCTTCATCGTGTGTGACATAAGCTTTATTCCCCTATAATTTCCACAATCCTGGATGTCCCCTTCTCTTTGTAGATAGGTACGAGTGTACTATCCCCCATTCCTCCGGCATTTCCTCTTGTTCACATATCTTCTGCATCAGATCCCACAATAGATCTATGCCCTCATCTCCCAAACAATTCCACGCCTCCACTGGTATCCCATCCGGTCCCAATGCCTTCCCCTTCTTCATTCCTTTCAACGCCACCTTCACCTCCTCCCTACTCACTCCTGAAGTTAACCCTTGATTTGGGACACCATCTTCAAAAATAACCCTTGGGTTTTCCTCATTTAACAGATGTTCAAAATAACTCTTCCATCTATCCATGATTTTATCCTGATCCTTTAAGACCACTCCCTGCCCATCCTTTACCTGTTTAATTTGAGTAAAATCTTTACTCGCCTTATCCCTAGCCTTCGCTATTCTAAGGATCTTTCTCTCTCCCGCCGGTGTCTCCAACTCTTTATATACTTCATTCATCGCCTGCGCCTTGGCTCTTGCCACTCCCTTCTTCGCCTCCTTTTTCGCCTGCCTATAGCTTTCTCTATCCTCTTGTCTACCAGATGTGTCCCACTTCTTTTTAGCATCTTTCTTCCTTTTAATCACCTCCTGAACCTCTTCATTCCACCACCACGTCTCTTTATCTTCAGGGGGTCTTCTACCTGATGTTTTGCCCAGTACTTCCTCACCAACTCTCAATATCACCCGGCTGTTCTCCTCCCACCATTCTTGTACACTCTCCAACGACCTTACTTCTTCCAAAACCTTCTCAAATTTCCTTTTCTGGTCTTCTTTCTTCAGTCCCCACCACTTTATCCTAGGTGTCACCTGTTCTTGCCTTCTTTTCCTACCACTCTTAAACGACCAATCCATCACCAGGATTCTATGTTGCGCCGCCACGCCTTCCCCGTTTATGACTTTGCAGTTCTTAACTTCTTCCAAATGGGATCTCCTGCACATTAGAAAGTCTATCTGGCTTTCTCTTCCTCCGCTCCTATAGGTCACAAACTGGTTATCTTTTTTCTGGAAGAAGGTGTTGACTATCGCTAGATCAAACGCCATCGCGAAATCCACCACCCTTTCCCCTTCTTCATTTCTCTCTCCACGCCCCAACCACCATGCACCCTCTCAATCACCTCTCTACTTCTTCCCACATGGCCATTCAGGTCTCCACCCAAGATCACTTTTTCCCCCTCTGGTATCGCACCAAGTTCTTGATCCAACTGATTCCAAAACACTTCCTTTTCTACACCTTCACAGCCAGCTTGGGGGGCATACGCACTCACGATGTTCACCGTCATCTCGTCAAGGCCCAGCTTAACACTCATAACTCTATCGCTCCTTCTACTCACACTCACCAGGCTATCCTTCAGCACTTCTGACAGCACTATACCAACACCGTTTCTACCCTGTTCATTCGTTCCACTATAAAGCAACTTATATCCCCCTCCCAGCTCCCTTGCTTTATTTCCTCTCCACCTCGTCTCCTGCACACACAATACTCCCACACACCGTCTCTCCATCAAATCCGCCACCTCCCTTCCTCTCCCAGTCATAGAGCCTACATTCAACGTCCCAACTCTAACCACTCGGACTATTCTTTCAAATATTTTAGTGAGATGAGATGTAAGCGACACTGGCCTATAATTTCTGGCCTCGGATCGATCTCCTCCTTTATACAGGGTGTCCCAGAATTAACTATCTATTTCAATGAAATCGGACAAATTTTTTAAAAACACACTTTTATTTATGTTTATCATGTTTAATATGTGTTAAAAATGTATAAATTTCTCAATTTTTTTCATGATTTTATTTTCATAATTTTTTCATTATCTGGTCCAATGAAAGACCGTTTGAAGTCATAGAATGGCAAAGAGACTCTCCAAAAGTTAACTTGTGGCTTGGAATGACCAAATCCAAAATTTATGGCCCATTCTTCTTTGCGGAAGCAACTGTAACAGGTACCGTCTACCTTGATATGCTTCAGCAGTTTCTCGAACCACAGCTTCTTGATGATGGCATTCTTGATAATGTTGTGTTTCAACAAGATGGAGCACCATGTCATTATGCTCTAATTGTTCGAGAATACCTCAACAGACGCCTTCCGAATCGGTGGATTGGACGTAGAAGACCTCGACCTTGGCCTCCGCGTTCTCCGGATTTGACACCCCTGGATTTCTTTGCCTGGGGTTTCATAAAAACAAAGGTTTATCGCCAAAAGATCAATGCTTCTTGTTGAAACAACATTATCAAGAATGCCATCATCATCAAGGAGCTGTGGTTCGAGAAACTACTGAAGCATATCAAGGTAGACGGTACCTGTTACAGTTGCTTCCGCAAAGAAGAATGGGCCATAAATTTTGGATTTGGTCATTCCAAGCCACACGTTAACTTTTGGAGAGTCTCTCTGCCATTCTATGACTTCAGACGGTCTTTCATTGGACCAGATAATTAAAAAATTATGAAAATAAAATTATGAAAAAAATTGAGAAATTTATACATTTTTAACACATATTAAACATGATAAACATAAATAAAAGTGTGTTTTTAAAAAATTTGTCCGATTTCATTGAAATAGATAGTTAATTCTGGGACGCCCTGTACTATATTGGGACTGTGTTTGCGCTCTTCAGGATGCCCGGTATTTCTCCCGTGTCTAGTGATCGTCTCCATATCCAGTATATATATATATATGAAAATTATTTCACGAAAGTAACACATTAATAATATTTATGATGAAAATAACCACGAAGGAAAAAGAAAACACAGAATGGTGCTCAAGCGCTTTCGTCTCATGACATCTCTGGAACACTGAAATAAATAACAAGTTCGAGACTATATATACACTGTACTTTGGGTGCCAAGAGTAGACAAAAATAACACATGTATTACTTAAAGTAGTCCTAAAGGGTCAACTTTCGAATGTACGGCCTATATACACATAAACGCTTAGTAAATGAACATTGGTTGAAGGGAAGCTCAAAACTTAAACGTTCTGCATAGCTTCTCAATATAGCGATTATATATATTGCAGGTTTGACTGCAGCAGGATTAAATCCCTTGTTTGTATTTCGAGATTATATAGTGTATAAAACTCTGTGTGTGTATATATATATATATATATATATATATATATATATATATATATATATATATATATAATATATATATATATATATTATAATGTTACAACCATCCAATTTACCATTCCCAAGTCTGGACATTTCCATGTTTGTGCCATGAGAAGTTCGCTCCAAGAGCGAATATCCCTTATTCTCACCCTCAATCGAAGGGCAACCAAGAGTGATCAACCTTTCAGATTATTTATATTCCCTCAGAATTATTCCCATTTTTCCATTCTCCATTTGTTATGAAATTAATGGTATTAAGTGTAATCATCTTATATCCCTCCCTCCATCCGTAAATCCTATTATATCATGCAAGCACGTTTGGCTGCGATAGGATCAAAATCCCTTGTTCATACTTCAAAATTACATTTATTGCCATATATTTCTCGATTTTAAATAGCAACTATATTATATATGTATATCTCATAAATATACCCTTATTTACTTAGTTCCGATTTCACTTGCTGTTTTCCTGTACTATTTCTGTATTATATCTGTGTACTTTCATTACTATGATTACTGTGTCACTCTAGTCTGTATTCCTTTCATACACTCCTGTAACGATTTATATATTCAACAGGGTTGAATTATTAAATTTATGACATTTGTCCTTATACTATAAGGGTCATTATAAATGTATCGTGTCTTGTGCATCGTCTGTCTTATATGTAAACATTGTCGTCCAGGTTCTTTCAATATTAAAAATGAATTAATTTTCCTTCTTCAAATGATTAATGTTCACTTATACATTTCCGTTATTATTTATTGGCTTCAACCATTACTTAACCCTTTGACTACCAGAAGAAAATCCCATTGGGACCTATTATCCCGATGGTAGTCAAAGGGTTAAAATTATCCTTAAAATAATTTTCAGTTATCCTTGAATTTATTCTTGGGCTAATTTCTTTGGTCCAAACACTTCATTACCCAATATTGATCTTTGAATAATATGAATTAATTCGTTTCATACATTATTCTCTACCTATGTCTACTTATATTTGTCTGTTCACTGACGCACATGTTTTTACGTACATGATTTCATTCTTTCTATATTTTGTAATCATTTCTAACTAAATGCGGAAACAGTGGAATTCGTCAATACTTGTTTTTCGAAACGCTAGTGTAAGCTTTCATACTCCCCTGACTCGGCAAATTCTAGCCTCATCGTTCCCAAAATTCCTCTCTCGATTATAACACTTTATAACATTATTATGTTATGTCATATGTTATGTCATGTTATGTTATCTATGTTATTGTGCTATGTTCCTAATTCATCCTTTCTTCTACGTCTTGTTTGTTAAGTTGAATAATGGTAGACTGAAGAATATTTCTATTAAAATGTTGCTTGAGTGAAACAAAATTGAAGCATTATTCAATCATTACAGTGAGATAACTCTGACAAATGGACAAAAAGGGCGCTCTACGACTGTCCCGTTCTAACGGAATATTGATGCTGTTTTAAACGCGTGTTCAAATCCTTTCCCGTCTGTCCAATTAAAAGGAATCAGATTGTTTACAACCAATTTTATAGATAATGCCGGAATTATTGGTAAGACTATTCTTTACTATATTTTTCGCAATACTGTCATATGAAAATACTACATTAATATTCAAAAGTTTAAGTACATTGGCAATGCCTAAAAAGCCTGGGAAAAATAGGAATACTAAAATATTCTTCGACAAAGTGCAAGGGTTATTATTCATACGATAAAAAGTTTGTTTTGCCTTGTTAAGATAAGATTCCAAAAAAGCAGGTGGGTAGAACTTCACTTCGTAACATTTTGGATCGTAAAATTAAAAGTCTCATTCGAAATGGTCAGTGGAGTAAAAAAGCAAGCTCAAGGTGTGTTTTGAACCTTTCTTCGAAAAACATTAGCGGCGATGCAAAAAACGCCCTTGGATTTGGTACAGTATGTCCTTTTTTATTGTTAAAAAACCTGCTTTACAAATTTTTTATAGTCTTGCTTGTTTTGAAAGACAGTGTAATCTCCCAGTTTGGTTAAATAGTTAAAATGCTGCGAATAGCATTTACGAAGAAAACTTTCTTAAACGTTTTTTGCAATTGCCTCTTATACAATTAAAAAAAGATGATGAACTCCATATTACTAAAGCAGACAAGTCTAACTCCATAGTTATTATGGACAAAGCGGAATAAATCAGAAAGATGAACGAGCTTCTCCAGGACCCCGCCACATACAGAAAGCTTAGGAACAACCCGCAGGATGACGTCATCAAATCATTCAATCGCGGCTTGAAACGTATTCTCAAAAATCATAAGGACTTAATTCCGCTTTTCAAGTCCACTTCGCCTTCTCTTCCAAACCTTTACGGTCTTATTAAAACCCACAAATCTGGCAACCCTATACGCCCTATTATTAGCTCTGTGGGTTCTATTACCTATAAACTCTCCAAATGGCTTGTCAAAGTCTTGTCCCCATTCTCGGAACTATCTCTGATTCTCTGATTCACATATAAAAAATTTCATGGACCTTACTGAAAAACTGAATAATATACGCACTGAAACCAATAATAGATTGATCAGTTTCGACGTTCATTCACTGTTTATAAAAATGCCAATTGACGATATGCTTGACTTTCCTTCACAAGAATTACATAAGTATGATCTGCCACTACCTGCACACATCGGTTTGGAACTCATTAAACTTTCCATCAAAGACTGTAAATTCATTTTCAGTAGAGAATATTATCAACAGGTTTTTGGGATGGCCATAGGTAATCCCTTGTAATCCTGGGGGTTGGCATCCCATGGTTGCGGTACGTCAACGATATTTTGTGTGTCTGGCCGATGAAGCGTGACTTGGATGACTTCCTCCTTCAGTTAAATAATCAAGTCCCCTCCATTAAGTTTACTTTGGAAGCGGAACAAAACAACTCAATCCCGTTTTTGGATTTGCATGTACACAGGGGCGGATCCAAAGCACAATTTTGAGGGGCGGTCACCTTCCAGAACCTGTGAGATTATAATACATTGGTAGGCAACTGGCACATTGCTTGAAAAGTAACCACGAAAGGGGTACACCTACAACTTTATTAAAGTATCAAACGTAACATCAAAATTCCGATCTGCTTATTTTTCACATCTAAGCCTTGGCCACTTTTTTCCCAGCTGACAGTGTGGTGGCTAGTGGTATCAACCAATTGAGTCCACCATTTTACACGCAGTGTGCACATTTAGAGAGACCATTCCTTTATATATTAATTTTGTATTGTCTCTGCTTTATGTTTCTAATCTCCTTCTTTCTTTCACTTTCTTTACCTTTAAGGTTTAGAGGTCTCATGGTTTGGGGGGGCTATCGCCCCCTCGTTCCTCCCTAAATCCGCCCTTGCGTGTACATAGGGAAAGCCCAGGTTTTAAGTTTACTATTCATCGGAAAAAACAAACACTTTGTCCTACGTACACTTTTACTTCGGACATAACACCCCCATCAAGAAAGCTATATTTTCTTCAATGTTTCCTTCGCACTCTTAGGATTGCCAGTCCGGAATACATGGAGGCCGAGTTAGAAAAATTCAACAGTATTGGAAGTGATTTGTGTTACCCACCTGCTTTTTGGGGAATCTTGTCTTAACAAGCAAAACAAACTTTCTATCGTGTGAATAATAACCTTCACACTTTGTCGAAGAATATGCACTTAAACTTTTGAACATTAATGTGGTATTTTCATATGACAATACTGTGAAAAATATCAAGTAAAGAATAGTCCTACCAATAATTCAGGCATTATCTATAAAATTGGTTGTAAACAATGTGATTCCTTTTACATTAGACAGACGGGAAAGGATTTGAACACGCGTGTAAAACAGTATCAATATTCCGTTAGAACGAGACAGTCGTCGAGTGCCCTTTTTGTCCATTTGTCAGAGTTATCTCACTGCAATGATTGGAATAATGCTTCAATTCTGTTTCACTCAAGCAACATTGTTAATAGAAATACTCTTCAGTCTGCCATTATTCAACTTACAAATAATTTTAACATTAGCCAGGACCTTTTTTCTCTTGATCCTGTTGTTTTCAATGCGTTCAGAACGGATTTAGACAAGAAGGGCAAAGTGCTGAAACTCTGATAGCTTTTCCTTATAAATTTGTATTCTCCTCCTGCAATTTTTTTTTTATTTTTTCTTTGTGACCTATATATAGTCTCGAACTTGTTATTTATTTCAGTGTTCCTGAGAATTCCATTAGACGAAAACGCTTGAGCACCATTCTGTATTTTCTTTTTCCTTCGTGGTTATTTTCATCATATACAGTATATACTAGGGGCACTCAATATATTTTGCCCCACCCTTTTTTCTTAGCTAAATAATAGGCC
Source organism: Bathynomus jamesi (assembly GCA_023014485.1). Classification (NCBI taxonomy): domain Eukaryota; kingdom Metazoa; phylum Arthropoda; class Malacostraca; order Isopoda; family Cirolanidae; genus Bathynomus; species Bathynomus jamesi. The sequence continues at coordinate 188,590 of JAJOZX010002695.1, read as the reverse complement.
ATGGGGCTGAAATGTCTTTTGGGCCGTAAGTTTGAACTTTCGGTGCTTCACATAACCGGATTTTTCCAGTTTGAACCTCCCCTCCTTGTATAAAACCGCTTTTAAACCCCCTTGTATAAAACCGATGGTCAACATAGTTTCGAAAATGGCGTCTGACAGTGATGTGCATCGTAAACAGAAAGCTGTTATCGATTTCTTAACCGCTGAAAAGGAAACAGTTGGAAATATTCACAAACGTCTACAAAACGTTTATGGAGATGCTGTTGTTGATCGAAGCACAGTTGGACGCTGGTCTAAACGTGTGAGATCATCGGAGAGAGGAAGAGCCAGCCTCGATGATGAGCCACGCAGCGGTCGCCCGGCATCGGCTGTGACACCTCACAATGTGCAACGTGTTAACAGCATCATTCGATAAAATCGGCGATAATTCAGCAACTGGGATACTCAAAAGTGTGTTCACGGTTTGTTCCTCGCGAACTGAATGAAGATCACAAAGCCCAAAGAAAATAAATTGCTTCTGAGTCGTTGGTTCGATACGAGATAGAAGGGGATGACTTGCTTTCACGAGTTGTGACTGGGGATGAGACTTGGGTACACCATTTTGAACCTGAAACAAAACGCCAATCCATGGAGTAACATCAAGTACACTCCCCATGCAAGAAAAAGTTCAAAATGGCTCCCTCTGCTGGAAAGGTTATAGACACCATCTTCTGGGACATGAAAGGGGTGATTCTGGTGGACATTATGAAGAAAGGATAAACAATCAACTCAGAGACATATATTGCTACCCCACAGAGACTCCAGAGACGTATAAAGCGAGTTCGACCGGAGAGATAACTAGAAGACGTCCTTTTTTTGCACGCTAATGCAAGACCACACAACATTTTGCAAACAAGAGAGGCCATCACAAAAATGCGCATGACTGTGTTACTCCACCCTTCATACAGCCCGGATCTGGCACCTTCAGACTTCCATTTGTTTGAGCCAATGAAGGATGCTATTCGTGGAAGAAAGTTTCAGAGTGAAGATGAGGTTGTTGAGGAGGTTAAGAGGTGGCTCCAGAGGAACCCAGCGGACTTTTACCAGCAAGGAATGAAGACCCTTGTTTCGAGGTGGAGGAAAACCGTAGAAAAGGATGGAGACTATGTGGAAAAATAAAAACTTGTGAAAAGGTATGTAACTACTTGTGTACAAAATTCCTGGAACTTACAAGGAAACTTGGAAATAAAAAAAATGGTGGGGCAAAATATATTGAGTGGCCCTCGTGTGTGTGTGTGTGTGTGTATATGTTACTGTAAAAGCCCGACGAGTGGTAAATCTTAAGATTTGCGGTAAATCTTGACATTTACCATGTACATCTGGTAAAAGTCCGAAAAACAAGTGAAATTTTACTTATTTCGGACTTTTACCAAATCTACATGGTAAATGTCAAGATCTACCTAACCTAACCTAACCTAACCTAACTAAAAGATGTTTGTGAAAGGCCTCTGGCCTTTTATGCAATTCAAAGTGCCACAACAGTTCACCATGCTGTAATAAATGAATTCGTTTTTTTTTGTGCAAGAATTTTTCCCGTTTTTAAGTGCTAGTATATTTAAATAAATGTTTTTTTTCCCAGTTTTAGTAATTTCTCTTCAATCCTGGCTTTTACAACTTCTGATGGTAAATCTTGACATTTACCATGTAGATTTGTTAAAGTCCGAAATAAGTAAAATTTCACTTGTTTTTCGGACTTTTACCAGATGTACATGGTAAATGTCAAGATTTACCACTCGTCGGGCTTTTACAGACATATATATATATATATATATATATATATGTGTGTGAGTGTGAGTGTGTCTTTCTATGCCTATAACTACCTTCACTCTGTGTTCCTTCTGTGTTCTTTTGTTTAATTTAAATTGTCCATGTTTTGCTCGAAGCTGCAAATGTAGTTTTAAATTTTTGAGCTTGAAGTATAAATTGTGTACGTTTCTCTTAAGTTGTTGTTGTTGTTTAGCCGATCAGCCCACCCTGATCGAGCAAGCCGGCGGCACGCAGGTAACCGATCGCCCTCTCCGGTTGGACCAGAGGTTCAGCGCACTAGTGATGTTGTGTTGTGTCCTATGTTGTACTAGAGCGGTACAGTCTGTCATAACGTGTTCAAATGTTTGTGGTGTGTCCTGGCATAGGTGGCAGGTGTCGTCTGTGGAGTTGTCTAGTCTGTGTTTATATGTCCGTAAGTTTGGGTGATGTCCACATCGGAATCGTGCTAAGTTAACTCGATCCGATCTGCTCAGGCTGATCTCTGACCTGTTAATGGGTGGCGGCTTCGCACCTAGGACGCATTCTGACCGAGTCGTGTCAGTGCTTGTGGGTTAGGTGTGTGTGTATGTGTTTTCTGTACTGTGTGATGTCTGTGGGCGTGGTATGGAATGGAGTATTTGGTTATAATGTCTCTCTCTGGTGTTACCTTAATGGTGCGAGGTGTCAGTGCATGATTGTACATGTAGTGGCAAGGGTGTTGTGGGTTAGTTGTCGCTGCTGCCATGAATTGTGTTCCCTCATGTCTAAATGTTCCCTAACTTTCAGTATTTTTGTTTCTGTTGCAGGTGTTCTATTGGTGTTATTTGAGTGCATCCTGTAATGATACGAAGTGCGTTTGTTTTGTATTGTCTGTACGGTGTTTATGTGTGTGTTTGAGATAATGGGTGCCCAGCATGGGCTAGCATAGTCATAACTGAGCGAATATATTGTTTGTATATAAGTGATGTTGTTTCCTGCTGGTGTCCAAAGTTTGTGTCTGTTAGTACCTAAGCGTGTTAAGCTTGACGTACATTTGTTTTTAATGTCCTGAATATGGTTTGCAAAAGTAATGATGTGTTGTATGTGACCACAAGTATTTTGGTCCTGTGAGTGTGTGGAATGTTGGTGTTGTTTATTGTAAGCTGTGGAGTTATCTGGTGTTCTTTTGTATTGTTTGTAAGCAAGGTGATGGTTGATTTTGTGGGCGCTACTTTGAGTCTATTGTGTGTGTGCCAATCTTGTATACTGTTTATGTATGTTTGTAGGTTATTTGTAGCGGTGTCGATGTTGTTGTGGGTGGATGTTAGAGTGATGTTACATATGGGTGTTGGAATGTCATGCATGTATAAGTTGAACAATGTTGGTAAGAGAACAGAGCCTTGAGGAACCCCGTTCGGAAAAAGCTTGTTTTTGGATGACTTGCTATTAAATGTGACATGTGAATATCTTCCTGAAAGATAGTTGCTCAGCCATCTTTTAGTGTTATTGTGCATGTTTGTGTTGAGTATTTTGTTTATGAGAGGGAAGCGTGGGATAGCATCAAATGCTTTATAGCTAATGTCTATTGTTGCTAATAGTGTACGTTGAGGTGGTCGTCTGGAGTTGATGCCATCCATGATGTGCTGCGTGAGGTTAGTGAGTAATGTCGTGGTTGAGTGGTGAAGTCTGAATCCATGTTGAGTAGGCGATAGTGGTATGTGTGGGTTGGTGATTTGTAAGATTAGTCTTTCTGTTACTTTGAAAGGTGTGCATAGTAACGTAGTAATGGGTCTATAGGAAGCTGGTTCTGTTGGATTTTTGTTTGGTTTGAGTAGTGTAATAATTTTACCTTCTTTCTATATGTCAGGAATAATACAGTGTTCAACTATGAATATTAGGGCGTGACCGTTGCCCTCCAAAAATCAAAAAATGGTCCTACAATGCTGTTCATAGTTTTAGTGTTGTGTATTTATCTAGGAAACACCCCTGTAAATTTTCTTGGAGATCGGTGCATGTTTGAGCTAGCACCGTCGTACCAGCAAGTATTGCTATTTCAGCTTATGAACTTCATAAATAAGTGTGAAAATAGCACATTTTATCAGATTTTCATTTCTGGGTCTGGAACGCTGACCCACAAATTTTCCACGTATTATTTTACTGCATTTAATTTTAATGATGCTCTTTTCTTTTCCCTTGACAGTGATTTGATGTTGTGAATAGAGAATTTAATCATGGATACACGGCAAGATGATGAGTATGTCAGAATGTTATTGGGCACCGAACGCCAAGAAGAAAAAAGGAAATAAAGGGCTGCAAACTACCAACTAATAGGCAGGTCTTACTATGTCTGTTAGCAAACCTTCGGGATATGCATTGGGACCAGGCTTTATCTGCCACCATTGACAATGTGCTTTTGCATTACCATAAGGCGAATGTCCCGACCATTACAGGCAGGAACAATATTGGCCGAGTGATTAAAACTTACTATGACAAAGACTACATGATGCTTATGAAAAAGAATGAGGATAGAAGACGGGCTGATGATCCTGGAATTATGAAGTTTAAATCAGAATTGAGCCTGACGATGAAATTTTATAAGAACACAGTGTTGAAAGACATGGCGGCTGCGAAAAAGGGGAAAACTCAGGCCGAACAAGATGCCATCGATACTGACATACTCTTTATGAAAAGCATGCTAATTGACAGAGTAGCTACCTACTCTGGGGTAAACAAAGTACTCACAGAAAAGGTTCAGAAGCGACAGAAAAGGCAGATGCGAGAAGAGAAGCGACAAGAGAGAGAGCAATGTGATCATGCTGAGAATGTACAGGCTGATATTGATTCACCTATTAGCTCTGATGAGGATGATGACATTGATGAGGCCAGCACTGCTGAACCAAAGAGAAAACATCGGAGAACAGTGAAAGAGGGAGTTTCAATTTTTATGCCCCATGATATTCTGAAGTCGGCAGAACTTGTTTCATGCAGTGTTCGAAACAACATCTCGCTGACCCAGCTGAGTGCAATTGTGTACTCCCTTGTATCTGCATGTGGTGGAGATACATCAAAGCTGTCTAAATGCAAGGGCCCACCGATACCAAGCTTCCATCGTGTCAGAAATAAGTTTAAAAATCATGGATGAATGGCAACCATCAGACAAAGTACTGGTGCACTGGGATGGTAAACTTATGGACACGCTGGATTCCAAAGGCACTGATGACCGCCTGCCCATTCTTGTGTCTGGTGTCAATGGCACAAAGCTTCTTAGAGTCCCACCTCTTCCGCATTTGACTCAAAAAGCTGGCCTGGTTCAAGGAGACTTGATATCAACAGCAACCAAACAACTTCTGGTCGATTGGGAGTGTGAACAGAATGTCATTGGTATGGTTTCCGACACAACTTCATCCAATACAGGTAAACCTATTTCAAACATCAGCGTGAATTTATCACGACATTAATACCAAAATACAGTGAATGATTTAACAGAAATCTGCAAAAAGCACGTGCCTGAAATGGTGCCTTAAACTACAATTACATTTTTTTTCAGGACAAAAAACAGCTGCTTGCGTCTCCCTCCAAAAGGAATTAGAGCATGCCGTATTCTGGTGCGCCTGTCGCAGGAATGTGGCGAAGTCATCCTAGGTGTTTGGTGGGATTGCTTGAAAGTGGAGGGCTCTTCAAGTCCAAACATAATGGTTTTCCAGAGGTGAGTCATAAGCTTTACAAAATAACAAGGAATATTATTATCTAATGAACAAATTTAGTGGAATTTCTTTTATTAGACTTATAAGATATACTAACACCAAGCAAATGATCGATCATATCAATCTTAATACTCCTAAAACAACATTATAGATTAGTATGAAATACAATAATCCCAATAATTGCATTTCTAGGTTCAAGAACAATTTCTCTCAACTGGCGTACAATGAAAAAAAGAAATACTACTACCCTGCAATGCCTGGAGTGTTTGAGGAGCGCCAGCAGGAGATGGCTGACTTCTTCCGTGAATCTCTAGCCCAACCATTTACACGTGTGCGACTACAAGGAGCTGGTAGAGCTTTGTCTGCTGCTTGTAACTAAAGGATCCGAGCCAGTGAACTTCACAATGGTCTACCCTGGCGCACTTCACAAAGCAAGGTGGATGGCTAAACTGCTCTATACCCTCAAGATTGTTCTTTTGTCAGGCCAGATCAAAGAGCAGTTTCCCAAAGCGAGGTTGTGACTAAAAGTCAAATCAGCAAGTTAGAACGGTTTGCTGTGTTCACAGTCGCTGTTTATGTCCCATGGTAGATTGTTTGCCCCGTTCCAGCAAGTGCGCCACTGAATGACTGAATTTGGTCGAAACCTTGGCTGAATTTGCCCCATATGATGCCACAATAGTTGACAAAGCACGTGTGGCACTCGGTAGACACACTTGGTACCTAACTGAGGAGTTGGCCCCACTGGCTTTGTTCTCGTCCCAAGTACAAGAAAGGACAAAAGAGGAGATGAGGAAGGCCCTTCTTTGCCATGAAGGCACTGAAGTTACTAAGAGAGTGGGGCTCAATCATGGGGGCTATGGAAAGCCATATCTTCCCCCTGTCCCAGAAAGTGGCACTGCCCTGGTGGACCTAATTGGGCCTGACTCAAGCCGGTTCTTCACCATTTTAGGCATGCCCTATCAGTTTCTCCACAGTCCAGCCAGTGAATGGGCGGATCATGACGACTACCTGAACATGAAATGGGTTGTGGACAAGCTTCAGGTCATCAATGAGGTTGCAGAGCGTGGTGTAAAACTTTGCCATGACTTTCTTAATGTTGCCAGGGATGAGGAGCGCTTTCAAGAAGTCCTTCAAGTAGTTGAAAATGACAGACTCCGCGTTCCTAATCAGCGCAAACGATCATCTGTTTCCGAACAGAAATCATGGTTTCTTGCTCTAGAGAAATAATACCTTGTGAATATATGATAAAACCCCTTAATGTACCATGAGAGAATAAGAATGATTAACTTTTTTGTGTTAGTGATAACAGCTTTTAATTAAGACAGGCAAATGATTTGTGTTAATATCCCTTATGATGGTTGTGTAATCTCATATATAGGCGCGTATGCCGTATAAGCAAAATCGCTATTTTTCAAATTGCTGGTGCTCACTCGAATATGCATGAATCTTCAAAAAATTGCACGTGGGTATTTTTATGTCAATATGCAATACCAAATTTTGAACAGCATTGTAGGACAAAGTTGGGGCAACTGTCACACCCTAATGAATAAGTGCTGATATTTGTGAGAGCCCTGTGGGCCCAATGTTTAAGGTGTATGTTAATATGTTGTCTGGTCCAGTACCTTCGAATTCTTAATGTTTTTTGATGATCTTGGTGGTCTGGTCTGTATTGAAGGGTGTGCAATGGTCGTGTCGAGTCTGTAGGTTTTTTTGTCTGGCTGTTTATCTCTGCGTTCTGGTTGTTGTCTCTGTTTAAGTGATTTATCTTTGCATAGTGATTAACTAGAATGTTAGCTTGTTGTGTATATGTTGGGATATTATTTTGGCTGTGACAGATAGCTGCATGTGAGGTGTGAATGCCGCTGTTAGAGTGGGTAATGCTGTTTATAGTCTTGTATAGCTGGATGTATCTGTGGAGTGGTTTAGTGTTGTTATGAATTCCCTAAATGTTTCTGTTTGTTTTTCTTTGAGTTTGTTGTTTATTTCTGTGTTGAGCTGTTGTATCTTCTGTTTTATGCTTGTGTGTGGTGTTTGTGTGTTATGTTTGAGGTTGTTACGTTGCCTTATGAGGTGGGCTATTTCTCTAGTGTAATTTGGGTTGTATTTCCTAATGTTGCCCTCGGGTATGTATTTGTTTGCATTATTGAATGTCTTGAGTGTTGTATTGATGTTTATGATGGGTGTGCTGTTTAATGTGGTGAATTGTTCCTCAGTCTGTATTTTGAACTGTTCCCAATCAACTTTCTTGTAATTTCTGTAAGTGTGCCTAAGGCTATTGGGGCAGATTGTAGAACGTGTTGTAATGATGATGGGCAGGTGGTCTAATGACAGTTGTTTTTCTGTTCTCCAGTGTGTATGTGTTGCTAGTGAGGGGGAACAGAACGTTATGTCTGGGGAGGAGTTTGAGTATCCTGCGTGATGTGGTATGTGTGTATGTTCTTTTGTATTGTTAAGAATGAAGAGGCTGTTTAGTTGTGTGGCTATGTTGGCGCCTCTGGTGTTGCTTTGGTTGTGCAGGTACCAACTAGTGTCTTTAGCGTTGAAGTCTCCTCCTAAAATGACATTAGTGAGAGAGGCCAGATTATATAACTGTGGATTGTAATTGGCTGGCACCTGAGGTGAACTATCTGGTGGGATGTAAATGTTGATTTGTGTGGTGTTGTGTTTTGAGCGTGTTTTAATGTTAACTGCCTGTATTTCTATCGTGTTATCTGCTTGGATTGTGTTTGTAATGTTTTGGGTGGCATCAGTGTAGCTAATGCTTTTACGTATGTAAGTGATGAGTCCACCCCCGTTACCCCCAGTACGATCTTGACAGATCGCCGTGAAGTCAGGGATGGTGGGTGTTTTGTGTGCGCGTTTTAGTTTTGTTTCTTGTATAAGTGCTATGTGAATGTTTTGTTTGTGTACGAATTCCCTGAACTGCATGATTTTGTTTGTGAGGCCATCTACGTTCTACAGTAATATGTTAATATTATACTTCTGTATGTATCTCATGGTGCTATTGTGTCTATGTCTTTGTGTATGTTGTAGTGGGGCCTGGATTAGTCTTAATGTCGCCGGAGAGTAAGAGTAGTCCAGGTAGCACGCAATTGCTCCCCGTAAATGAAAAAAATAGCACGCTGAGAATAGGTCCGGCTCCGGGAGCCGATCGGCACTCTGACCGTGCCACGCAACAGGCCGTCGACTGCTAGTCTGGCCAACCGTAGACAGCCCGCTGCACGGAGATTTGAGGAAGTTTAGCCGCCAGCGCATTGATGTTTAGGTTTGACGTCGCCTATTCTTCGCTTTGACGTGTCCCGCGCTGGAGGAAACAGCCACTGTTAGAAGCTTCCTCGTCAGCTGCTAACACTTTTTTCACGTTGTTCTAGCTAACTGTTCAGAGGTTTTTTATAAACAAATTTCAGTTTTCTGCTCCAAACGGCTCTTTCTAACTTTAACATTGATTATATATTCAAGGAAGGAAGGTGTTGACTTCTATTTTGCGGCAACAGTTGATGATATTTATGTTACGTTATTGATTAATGAAAATGATTAGACTCTTCAAGTAGAAGATCATTATAACCGAAGCTTTGTACGTCGAAAGGTTCCGCCAATCGGGAGATAAATCGATTATTTAATGTCCGTCGTATTAAGTTTACTTTCTCTTAAGTAAACTTAATGGGTTACTTATTATGTTCACTGTAGGTGGTGTGTAAATTAAATCTATTATTTTGGAGTTAATTCTAAATTTTTATTTCAAATTTAAAAGTTCGGATCATTTGAAGATCAGGGCCCCCAGCCTCAATTACCAAATGATATCTTCGTTAAAACTAACGAAAATATCACGACTTAACCTAACCAATCGCCAAGGGCGTACAGTTGACCTAACCGGGCATTCAATTCAATTTATTATATATTTGGTACTGTAAAGCAAAAAACAAGAATACACGGGGGCTCTGATCTTCAGGTGATCCAAAAGTTCTTATAACTTTCCTGTGTTAACTTAAAACTTTATTCTAAATTTACAGTTTTATGTGTAACTTTTGCTATATTTATTTGAAATATGAACACCATCTTATGACTTAAATCTGTAACATGTTCCCTTTTCTGTTATATTCGAAAACTGGATTTTCGGATGAGACTCGTACTTTTTTTTAATGGAGGAATTTTTTGTAAAACGACCCTCTTTATCAATCCTCGAGTGGCAGAATGGAGCATATAAGGGCATAAAGTAATTTCAGTAAGTTAGGAAACTCGTGCGACAAGCCACCCTTGCTGCGCACGACGCAGCAATCCCCCTTTACCCACCCACAAGGCTCACGCCCGAGATCAGTCGTTTTGAATCTTGTACACTATTGTAGTGCTCTACCTTTAGGATTATAAGCCATTATGGCTCCACCATCACCGAACCCATTTAGTGTTATCATTAATAATAAACGTTATACTCGTATAAGCTTCGCTCACCTCATCAATTCATCCCTTGAAGTCTGATAGTTATAATTCCAAAGTCAAATGACCATCCTGATCAGGCTGACATTCTTAGGACAAACCCCCACCAAGTCGGAAAAGCAAAGAACCCACCAATTAGCCACCTTATAACTTCTGGCACATCACCCACGACAGAATCATCCAGTTTAAAACATATATACGAGGGGCGGTCAGAAAATAAGTTTATACGGCGTATAATTTCGTAACTAAAGGACCTTCATTGATTATGTTTGTATCAGGTGAATTCGTTAATCATTGTTGGCAACACTGCACGTCGATTCGGCTGCCATCTACCGTACATTGGTTATATGAGTCAGTTGAACATGGCGTCTTGACTGGAACAGTGCCCTGTCATTTCTGCAACGATATTCCGAGTTTGTCAGTGGTCAAGAATTTTTCGAGCGCATTGTCACAGGAGACGAGATATGGGTTCATCACCGTACTCCGGAAACAAAACGTGCCAGCATGGAATGGAAACACCCTGGGTCCCCGCGAACAAAGCAGTTGAAGATTGTGAGGTCCGTGGCAAAGTGATGGTTACCGTGTTTTGGGACCACAAAGGCGTTTTGCTCGCAGACTTCATGCAAAAAGGCACAACAATCAATGCAGCTGCATATTGTTCAACACTGAAACGTTTACGAGCGGCCATTCAACGTAAATGTCCTGGACTGCTTCGTAGGGCAGGGCACTGTTCCAGTCGAGCCGCCATGTTCAACTTACTCATATAACCAATGTAGGGTAGATGGCAGCCGAATCGACGTGCAGTGTTGCCATCAATGATTAACGAATTCACCTGATCCAAACATAACACTGGTCAACACTCATTTTATTGCCAATCATATTAGAGTGATTTTGGGGTAACTTTGTGGTGCTGATTCCGAATATGACATCGGTTTTGCTAGATTGGCTCTAATTTATGAGATAATTGGTACCCCATTGAAACACGTAAAGATGCAAAAAATTTAATGTTCAGGCGGAGCCTACTTACTGGTTGGGTGGCCGATGACTTATATACGGAGGAGGAATATTCTAGAATGATCGCGGAGTAAACACTAAGAATATTCGCGTGTCTCACCATCTAGAATGTTCCGGTAGTTTCCCATATGCACGCGTTATGGTTACGTTTCCTATTAATTGAGGGTATTCATTATCTCAAGAACTAGAGCCAAATCGGAAAAACTACTTTCATTTTGGAATTCAGCAACCCCAAAATACCCTAAATTCGTACGAATTTCCTTGGCAACGAAACAAAAAAATTTTTTTGTTGACCTGTGTAATCAATGTAGGTCCTTTAGTTACGAAATTATACGCCGTGTAAACTTAATTAGTAAACGTGTTCAGGTAATTTTCTCAATCATCAATGAAATAACTACATTGTGAATTTTACAATACAGGGTGTACATAAAGTCAGGATCTATTTTTGTGAAGCACTTGGAAATTATATGGAATTCAATCATAAAATGATAAAGAGGTAACATTTATTAAATAATTAAGAGTAGGATTCGACGTGACGCCCATCAGTATCCTGCACAGCTCAAATCGTTCCGCAGCATTTCTAAACACATTCTGGAGCATTTGCGGGGTTATGTTATCTGCAGCAGTTCGTATACGTGTACGTAAGTTTTCAAGACGCGTAATCTTCGTCTGATAGACGTGCTATTTGATAAAGCCCCATGCAAAGAAATCTAAGGGGTTAAATCTGGTGATCTCGCTGGCCAAGGTCTGTTGCTTCCGCGTCCGATCCAGCGATTTGGAAAACGTCCATTTAGATAATCCTGAACAATTTTGGCATAGTGACAAGGAGCACCATCATGTTGATAGACGACGGGGATAGGATTGTTAGTACCGTCGTCTATCAACATGATGGTGCTCCTTGTCACTATGCCAAAATTGTTCAGGATTATCTAAATGGACGTTTTCCAAATCGCTGGATCGGACGCGGAAGCAACAGACCTTGGCCAGCGAGATCACCAGATTTAACCCCTTTAGATTTCTTTGCATGGGGCTTTATCAAATCGCACGTCTATCAGACGAAGATTACGCGTCTTGAAAAGTTACGTACACGTATACGAACTGCTGCAGATAACATAACCCCGCAAATGCTCCAGAATGTGTTTAGAAATGCTGCGGAACGATTTGAGCTGTGCAGGGATACTGATGGGCGTCACGTCGAATCCTACTCTTAATTATTTAATAAATGTTACCACTTTATCATTTTATGATTGAATTCCATATAATTTCCAAGTGCTTCACAAAAATAGATCCTGACTTTATGTACACCCTGTATTTTAAAATCGAAATACGAGTGTGTGTGTGTGTGTATATATATATATATATATATCGTAAAGAACGACGCTTGTATAGGAGACATACCGCGCAAGATGAGGAGGGAGAACGAACAAATGAAAAAATGAGGTAACCACCCGGGAATCGAACCAGGGATCTTCCGATTGCCGGTCAGATATGATAACCACTACACCATGGTCCTCACTCGATCAGAAGTCGTAATTCTCCTACATACGCGCAGAAACCAATGCCCCGAGGGGCACCTCCCGCATGCCGCACCAATATATACATTTTCAACTGCAAAGAACACGCAGTATAAATAACGTAAAGAACGACGCTTGTATAGGAGACATTCCGCGCAAGATGAGGAGGGAGAACGAACAAATGAAAAAATGAGGTAACCACCCGGGAATCGAACCTGGGATCTTCCGATTGCCGGTCAGATATGATAACCACTACACCATGGTCCTCACTCGATCAGAAGTCGCGGAATGTCTCCTATACAAGCGTCGTTCTTTACGTTATTTATACTGCGTGTTCTTTGCAGTTGAAATGTATATATTGGTGCGGCATGCGGGAGGTGCCCCTCGGGGCATTGGTTTCTGCGCGTATGTAGGAGAATTACGACTTCTGATCGAGTGAGGACCATGGTGTAGTGGTTATCATATCTGACCGGCAATCGGAAGATCCCGGGTTCGATTCCCGGGTGGTTACCTCATTTTTTCATTTGTTCGTTCTCCCTCCTCATCTTGCGCGGATTGTCTCCTATACAAGCGTCGTTCTTTACGTTATTTATACTGCGTGTTCTTTGCAGTTGAAAATAAATATATATATATATATATATATATTTTTTTTTTTATAAGCAAAATTCACAGATTTACAATAATTTATAGTAAAAATTTGAAGAAGATTAAAATAAGAGCAGTCAAATTTATAACAAAAGCAAATATTACTGATACGTTAATAATTAAAAGTTTTCTTTAGTGATTAACACTCGTTCTTCGCTCTTCTTTCTTAGTCTAGCTTCGAGTGAATCTTTGAAGATCTTTGTTAACCTGAAAATTCTGTAACTAATGTAAGACGTTAATGGAAAATTAACTGAACATCATTAAAAGGAAATACATATTTTGAAGAAGTAAAATTACCAAATACATAAAAAAAGAAGTTTTTTCAAGAAATTCTGGAGCTATTGAAGAATAGGGACCCCAGCCTTCCTTAGTTAGGCTAATAAGGCTAACTAACGAAAATATCACGACCTAACCTAACCAATCGTTAGGTTAACTGTACGCCCTTGACGATTGGTTAGGTTAGGTCATAATATTTTCGTTAGTTAGCCTTATAAAGCTAACTAAAGAAGGCTGGGGTCCCTATTCTTCAATAGCTCCGAAATTCTTATCACATTTGTTTACAATAATTAAAAACGTAAATCAAAGCGTAGTTTTGCTCTTATTTCATGCGTTCAATGAAGGACGGTTAGAACAAACGCCTACGAGAATTTATATTATAGGATTAAATTTAGGCATAAATTCATTTAGTTCATTTTGGAATGGCCCATAAGTCCCAATCGGTTATAATTAAAGCGAAAATAGGAAAAATCAAACAAAGTAAAAAGTTGATAATAAGTTTAGAAATATTTATTGGTTATTCAAAGTGTAAAATATAACCATCTCGACAAATATTCTTTCCTTAGTAATCGATGACGTCAGTGTGAGCTCCCCTAGATTGATTTTCGCTTTAATTACGAGTATAACCGATTGGGACTTATGGACCACCCTGTGCAATAGGTAGAATTTCTTGTATAGCTTTTTTTCTCGAAATAATCATTTTGAATTTACTTCCTATAACTTTACATTTATACTAGCCTAAGCTACTTTCTTTGAATTCATACTAGAGATAACCGTTTAAATATTCTTTCTGTTTCTCTGGAATAAATTTTAAATCTTTTGGTTTCTAATTTTATTCGTATTTTGGTTATGATCACAAAAAATTTGTTCCCATTACAGTTCTGTTTACTATTACGCTGTTAATTTATCAAAGAGAGCGTCTCGTGGCTCGATTGTTTGGGGAGCTGTCTAGCGGTGCTGAAACTCCGCTGAGTCGTGGGTTCAAACCCCAGTGCTTCCTAGAGCTAGGCGGTTGTCTTTTCTGTATCTTACGTCAAGACGAAGCGGCGGGCTGGCCACTCGCCTTTAATTGACTTTGGCTGAGGTCGCGCCTCTACCCTCGACTTCTTTGGGAACTGTGGGACATGGATGTTACCTTACCTTAATTTGTCAAAATTAAGAGCAAGACATTCTTCTTTCCAGTGGCTTCAAAAATTCCTTCGCTAAAACACATATTTTTCTCTCTGATATACTGTAATTTACCCTTGAGTTCTTTCGTGTGTGTGTATATATATATATATATATATATATATATATATATATATATATATATATATATATGTATATATATATATATATATATATGTGTGTGTGTGTGTGTGTAAAGTTTAAGTCATTTTACTCTTTAATATAAAGAAAAAACAAATATACAATAGTTTCCAAATATTTCAATCTACTGAACATCTCAAATCTTTATATTATAAAATAAAAATATGTATTCTTCATTTTATACCGAGTTGAATATAAAATGAATCAGGATTTTTAGAAATAATTTTATAAACTTTGCTGTCGTCAATATATATATATATTGTAAATTTATTACGCTCATGTAGATGCACATCGCAAGATTAAATTAGATATTAAATGAAATCTTAGCGATATATATATATATATATATATATATATATATATATATATATATATATATATATATATATATTCTGCTCTAAGCTATAGAAAATTTAAAAACATAGGACAGTTAGTTATACGAGTATATCAAAGGCGGGGATTTTATATATATATATATATATATATATATAATATATATATCATATATATATATATATATGGGATAGAACTCAGAATGGTCCCCTGAGGTTTTTATTACACAGAGACTGTGCAATGTGCATGGAACAAGGAATTCTTCTGGGAAAATTAAATCCACTATAGTCCGAATAAGTAATGGTAAATGACAAACACTATAGTTTTTTTTCATGATGTTAACCGGACGTGGGCAACGGGTCACTCACAAAGAGGCCCAAAAAATATAGCTTCCCTTATCAACTATCTGCAAAGCAGATAGGATCCAGCTTTGGGATAGGATCTAGGGTTTAAAGCAGCCTAGCCCCACTATATTTAGAACCTCAATATCAGCAAAAGACTCGTTGCATTCACGTCGGATTGAATACATCAAAGAAAAAGGAATAACTATTGTATTTTTAGCCATAAACCGAAACTTAAACCTCAACTGACAGAATTGAGGGAGTTGCTTTCTTCCGCTCTCCACCTCACAGAATTAGGTGCACCCGGCTCATCTGGTACCGTCCTCAACCAGGTATCTAGTCTTCTCTTGAAGACTTCAACTTTGACCACTGTAACGTTTCTGTGGTCCTTTGGAAACTGGTTAAAAAGTCTTGGCCCCTTGACAACCAAGCTATTTTCCCGTGCTTCTCTGAATTTCCTGTTCATCTGGCGCATGATAGGCAGTCTGTTTAAGTTCTTCATCTCTACCATATCTCAAGAGCTGAAATTTCTCGGTGTTAAATGTCATGTTGTTGTCTTCTGACCATTTGTGTATTTTGTTCGTGTCCCTCTGCAAGGCCTCCACCTCATTTGCATCGCTGATTTTTCTGCTGATCTTTGTATCGCCCGCAAATGATGTTACTATACTGTTGCTGTTTACTCCACTGTCATGTTTGTTAGCATGATAATGAACAGGAGTGGGGCCAGTACTGTACCTTGTGATACTGAGCTGGGTACTTCTGATTCTGATGATGATATACCTTGAATTTTAACGACCTGTAGACGTTCTCTGAGGAAGTTGTAGATCCATTTTCCCACTTTGCCTGTTATTCCCATATGTTTCATTTTATGTGCTATTATACCGTGATCGCATTTGTCGAAAGCTTTAGCAAAATCCGTGTATATGACATCGTAGTTTTCATTGCCTTCAAGTGCATCTAGGATATTGTTATAGTGCTCTATAAGTTGTGATAGGCATGATCTTCCTGATCGGAATCCGTGCTGATTTTCGTTGAATCTTTCCAGTGTCTCCAAGAAGTCATAGATTTTCTCTCTGACTATTCTTTCAAATACTTTGGTGAGGTGGGACGTCAGTAACACTGGTCTATAGTTCTTTGCTTGAGATGTATCCCCCTCTTTTATATATATAGGGACAATGTTTGCTGTTTTCAAGATGCTCGGTATTTCCCCAATGTCTAGGGATCTTCTCCATATCCAGTATAAGGGTGTAACTATTTCATTTTTACAGTTTTTAATCAATAGTGCGTTTCATTTGTCCAGACTTGCAGCTGAATGTGATTTCATTTGTCTTATAGCTCTCGTTACATCTTCTTGGGTAAAATCAAAGTCTGTTATACATTCTCCTTGCAATGTCTCTTCGAAGAATGCATCTATGTCAGGTATCGCTTTGTCACTTTTTGGGGTACTGAAGACTGATTCATACTGCGTTCTCTGTGTTTCAGATATTTCTTTCAGATCGTCCATTAGTTCGTTATTTCCTTTCCTTAAGGGCCCGATAGTGGCGCGCGTTTTTGTTTCCTTTTCGCATAGCTATAGAAATAGTTTGATTTTCTTTTATTGCTTCTACCGCCTTTTCCTCTTACCCCTCTGT
The DNA here is from genome assembly GCA_023014485.1 of Bathynomus jamesi. Classification (NCBI taxonomy): domain Eukaryota; kingdom Metazoa; phylum Arthropoda; class Malacostraca; order Isopoda; family Cirolanidae; genus Bathynomus; species Bathynomus jamesi. Next base: position 171,629 of record JAJOZX010002695.1, on the reverse strand, counting down.
ATGATCCTTCATCAGGGTTTGTATTTCCCTATTGATACTCTCCAGTTGTTCTTGTATTACTTTCCTGGCATTGTTGTCTCCGCAATTAGCTAACTTCGCCGTCCATTCTCTTTCTTTTGCGGAATATTCTTCTCTTTTACGTCTCTAGCCAATTCCTCTCCTTTTGGCTGTGCTTTCGGAGCATATTTTTCTAAAATTCCTAGCGTCTTTTCTTCCAAGATTGTTAGCATTTCCTCAGTTGTTTTATTCTCTAAGACTGGTCTCCACTCTATTTGGGCCATGTGTGATCTGATTGCTTCCCAATTTATAGTCTTAGAGTTTAAGTTAAAAGCCCCAAATTTGCTTCTGTCTTCAGTATGTGTATTGTCTTTTAATGTTGTCGCCATATTTGTTGATATCTCGATTATGTTGTGGGCTGAGATAATAGTTGGGGTTATTTTTATATCAGCAATCAAGTTCGTATTATTCGTGAATACCAGATCTGAGCAGTTATTTTTTCTGGTATTTTCTGTTATCTCCTGTGTCAGCATAAACTCCTTTTTGAGAGCCATCAACATTTTTGCTTGCTCCTCGTCCTCTCTTGTGTCCTCCTTATTTTGGTGTATAAATATATTTCTACCCACCTTTTTGTATGTTATAAATGGGAAATTAAAATCGCCGCAGAGTATTATATTAAGGGATGGAGAGTTGATATATATATATGATGCAAACCCACAAGAATAAAGAAAAAATTATTCCAAGCTTTTTCGTGTATTCAGAAATACACCTCGTCAAGGAATTCTAAAGTAAAAAGATTCCTTGATGAGGTGTATTGCTGAATACATGAAAGCCTTGCAATAAATTTTTTCTTTTTCCTTGTGGTTTGCATCATTCATTCATTTTGCGTGTTAAGCGTGAAATTCATCCCATATATATATATATATATATATATATATATATATAATATATATATATATATATATATATATATATATATATATATATAAACTCCTGGAAAGAAGAAGAGAGAGGTACACCATAATCCATTTGAAAAATGATCGAAAAACTGGTACCAAACCTAAAACTAAACCCAAATACCATTCAAACAACACTGGAAAATAGGAAAGGCAGAATGTGTAGTGTTCTCAAATTAAAGGCCCGTCAAGAGACCTCCTCAATACTGAAGGAAAATAGTTTGGTTGTCAGGGGGACAAGACTTTTTAATCAGCTTCCAAAGGACCTCAGAAACGTTACAGGGGTCAAAGTTGAAGTCTTCAAGAGAAGACTAGATGCCTGGCTCAGGACGGTACCAGATGAGCCGGGTGTACCTGGCTATGTACGGTGGAGAGCGCAAGAAAGTAACTCGCTCCTCCACCAAGTAAGCCGAGAGGCGGGGCCACCAGCTTGACCTTCGTGTGAAGAGAGACCAACGCAGGGAGCAGCAACGAGGTTAACGAGGTTATATATATATACAGGGTGTCCCAAAAAAACTATATACTCTTTATAGCATCATATATTTTATAATTTAAAAAAACCAAACAATATATTGTTATAGCAATTGCCAATGAAAGGTAAATTAGTAATCTAAGTGATCAAAATGTTATAGCGAGTTGTTTGCATATAAAATTTAATTAACTACGCCAAGTGCTCAAAATGTTCTCCGGCGGCATGAATGCACTTTCAATACAACAAAATCGTGTGGTCTGATGAAGCTACCTTCATGCTGAATGGCACAGTAAATCGACACAACTGCAGGTACTGGTCACGTGATAATCCACACGTTTATGTGGATAAACATGTTAATTTACCAGGATTAACAGCATGGTGTGGTTTATCATCCAGGGGTTTGGTTGGACCATTTTTCTTTAATGGAACAGTTACCGGTGCCGCATATCTCGACATGCTGCGGACAGAAATTATACCTGCAGTTCGGAAGTTGTTTGGAAACGACGACTTTTACTTTCAACAAGATGGAGTCCCCCCTCATTATCATTGTGATGTCAGAAGGTACCTCGATGAAACGTTGCCTAACCGTTGGATAGGACGAAGAGGAAGCGTTGAGTATCCTCCACGTTCACCGGACTTGACTCCACTTGATTTTTACTTGTGGGGCTACCTGCAGTTTATGGTACAAGACCTGCAACACTCGAACACCTTAAGGATGCAATTAGGGAAAAGTGCGGGACCATCACAGCATCCAAATTAGTCCATGTCTGCGAATCAGTTAGTCGACGCATTCAAAAGTGCATTCATGCCGCCGGAGAACATTTTGAGCACTTGGCGTAGTTAATTAAATTTTACATGCAAACAACTCGCTATAACATTTTGATCACTTAGATTACTAACTTACCTTTCATTGGCAATTGCTATAACAATATATTGTTTGGGTTTTTTTAAATTATAAAATATATGATGCTATAAAGAGTATATAGTTTTTTTGGGACACCCTATATACATATAAGGGGTTCCAAAAAACCTTAGCACCCCCATTTGCAGTTTACATGTTTACTTATATCGAAATAGTTTTTAGTGATTAAAAAAATATATAAAATTCTTTATTTATTGCAGGTATTAAAATTATTGTAGCTGATAAAGTGATAATATAATGGCTTCTCAATTAATTGGTGATTCGGAGAGGCAACGTGTGATAGATCGCATACGAGCAATAACATTTCGGGAAGCTCGTGATGCTGGAGCCACCTTTATAACACGTTCATGGGTTGCCAAAAAGTTGCGAAGAAGTGAGGACTTCGTCAAAAGAAATTGGAATAAAACTTTGGATGAATGTGAAATGGATACAACCAAATCTGGCCGCCCAAATTTGCCACTCTCTCAGGAAACAAAGGACATCATTGAAAGCGGTACGCGTAAGCGGAAAAACAGCTGTGCTAAACTTTCTAGAGAGATCGAATGTTGAGAGGTGAGAGGTGAGATTATTCGACTGTACCGTCATAGGCAAGGTTTAAAGCCTTGGCATGAACTTCCAAAGCCAATAAAAACTCAACTTAACATCGATGACAGAATGTGATTTTCCCATTATCTTGAAGATTGGGGTGTGGATGATTTCATGCATTTAGCTGTCTCCGATGAATTTTTTATTTACGTAACACGTCGGCCTAACTACCAAAATGATCGAGTGTGGGCCACAACACCAGATGAAATCGATGACAATGAACATTATCGCGAATTATTAAAAAGTCCAGACTGTGTTGGTGTGTTTGTTTTGTTCACTGCAAAGAAGCTCATGTGGGTGCTGAAGCCAAATGGTCAGAGTTGGGATGGACAGTATTTTCGTGATATTATTCTATCCCAGCATGTCATTCCTTTTCTAAGAAACCCAAACAATGTTATGGATGTCGATCAGGTCACACTTCTGCACGGTAACGCCCCTGCTTTAAGGCATTAGCCACTCAACAGTTGTTGCGGAACCATGAGATCGATTTCTTTGGAAATGAAGACTGGCCAGGAAATTCTCCTGACCTGAAAGTCTGTGAACACATTGGATCAGTTATAAAGGACAAGGCTGAATGTCTCTTGTTTGAAGAACCTGCAGCAAATCGATTTTCGAAGGATACAATGACGCAACACATTGAAACTGTTTTAGCAAATTTGCGTAACGATCAAGATCTATTCACTCACTTTTGGCAAGCTACCCAAAGCGAATTCAGGCTGTCTTGGAAGCCAATGGCGGGAACACCAAGTTTTAATTGTTTCTCATTAAATGCAGGATTAAATTCTCTTTTGTAAAGCATGTTTAGTTTTACTGTACCTCTAATGGTTTAGGCCATATTTTATAACCCCACAAAAAAAACCGCAAAAAAAAAAAAAACGTATATTAGAATTTACAAAAGTGAAAATGGAAATAAAGGATTCTTGATTAGTTTGTCGAGCATCAGCATTATTAGAGAAATATTTAATAAATCGTTATTTTTGATAGCTTCGAACTGAAATTTGGTTTACAGATAGATGTTTTATGTATCTTTTATGTGTGTAAGTTTCATATTGATTGTTTGAAAAATGTGATTTCATGAATGTTTTTAGAGTGAACCCTTTTTTTGGCAGACGATATATATATATATATATATATATATATATATCGTCTGCCAAAAAAAGGGTTCACTCTATATATATATATATATATATATATATATATATATATATATATATCGTCTGCCAAAAAAAGGGTTCACTCTAAAAACATTCATGAAATCAACATTTTTCAAACAATCAATATGAAACTTACACACATAAAAGATACATAAAACATCTATCTGTAAACCAAATTTCAGTTCGAAGCTATCAAAAATAACGATTTATTAAATATTTCTCTAATAATGCTGATGCTCGACAAACTAATCAAGAATCCTTTATTTCCATTTTCACTTTTGTAAATTCTAATATACGTTTTTTTTTTTTTGCGGGGTTATAAAATATAGGAATATGCCATTTTCAGAGGAAGATAAGATTATAATTAAGCATTATAGACTAGAAAAGGGATATGGACGAACGAAACTACTCTCCGAATTCCCCAACAAAGGATGGACTCTTGGTGGTTTGGGAAAGCTTCTAAAGAAAATTGACGAGACACGGGATATTAAAAGAAGAGGGAAGTGGGCGACCAAAAACTGTTCGCATACAAGACAATATTGACGATGTCGAAGAATGTATATTAAGTCAGGAAAACCAGCCAGGAACCCATATGTCACCAGCTCGCATATCAAAAGAGTTACAATTTTCAGAAACTAGTGTGCGACGCATAATTAAACAAGATCTTCAACTAAAACCTTTCAAAAGAGTGCACGGGTAAAAGATTACTCAAACTGATGAGCAGAAACGAGTTCAAAGATCAAAACATATCTTACGGCGAGATACCTGTGATAAACTTTCAAAGGCTTTTTTCACTGATGCAGAGAGATTCACTGTGAAGCCACCTCGGAACAGTCAAAATGACAGAGTTTACTCGCACGTCCAATGTAAGAATGAAATACCTGATAGCAGACTTTTTGCAACCAGAAGTCATTTCTCAGCTAGTGTCATGGTGTCAGTTGGCATATCAAAGTTAGGAAAAACATCCATTCATTTTACTGAGCCTGGTGTAAAAGTCAATGCCGAGTACTATCGAAATACTCTGCTGCGAAACATGCTTCCCGGAATGCAAAATCTGGCCAACGGTGGTTATTATCTTTTTCAGCAAGACGGAGCAACGTCCCATACAGCAATAGCAACTGTGGAATACTTAAAAAATAATGTCCCAGAATTACTTGAACCCCAAAATTGGCCACCTAACAGTCCTGACTTGAACCCTGTTGACTATGGAATAAGGGAAAATTTAGCACAGAGAATTTACAGGAGCAGGGTGAGAAATGTTGATCACTCGCGTCAGCTTTTTGTGGAGAAGTAGGAAGAGATACCACAGGAGCAGATCGGTCGAACCATTCATGAATTTCGTCAAAGATTGAAGAAAATTGTTGAAACAGAAGGGGAACACATTGAGCAATTTTTTTAATAGGAATTCCAAAAAGAGTAAAATGTTAATTTGATTTCTTTTGTAAAGTTAGGATTTAAGTTCTGTTTCGAAATTCAAAAGCCATTTTTAATTTTCATAGTTTTTTAATGGAGGCATTTCCTATATTTTATAAATCTTATGATGTATTTTATAACTAAAATGAGAATAAAAATTTTATTACCAAAGTTTTACCGCCCTTGTGGACTCCCAGAATTCAAAACTGGAGCGATGTTCACCAACAAAATTTGTTGAACAAAAACAGCCATCGTTAAATCATTACTTTTGAATATAATAATCTGAAAATTGATGTACATATATACTGTTTACATAGTTTTGCTCTGTATGAATGAATTTCATTATGATTGGTTAATAAATGTTGATTTCATGGCTGTTTTTAGAGTGAACCCTTTTTTTTGGCAGACGGTATATATATATATATATATATATATATATATATATATATATATATATATATATATATATATATATATAGAGAGAGAGGAGAAGAGAGAGAGAGAGAGAGAGAGAGAGAGAGTAACAAGGAAAAGAAGTACCTCAAAAGGCCTTGCGGCCCATACCAAGGAGGTACAAATGGCAACGGGTGCCAGGGAAATTTTTCTACACCCTCAAATAGTGTGCAAGATTTGGTCTAACCTTTTCTTGAACTGATCCACAGAGGAACTGTTCACAACTTCTGAAGGTAACCTGTTCCACGTGTCACAGATCTTATACGTAAAATAATTCCCACACACACTAGTCCTAAACCGTTTCAAATCCAACTTCCAACCATTGTTGCGAGTTGGGTTATCATTTAAACTAAACATGCTTCTAAAATCGACATCGTTGAACCCGCGTAAGAGCTTGAAACCCTCGATCAGTTGACCGCGCAGCCTCCGAGTTTCCAGCGAAAACAAGTTCAGTGCGCGTAACCGTCGATTGTAGCCCATATGCCTAACGGAAGGGATTAACTTTGTGGCCCTTGCCTGCACTAGCTCCAGCCTCTCAATATCTTTCCTGAGGGTGGGCGACCAGAACTGCACAGCATACTCCAGGTGCGGCCGAACAAGGGAATTGTACAGTGAGAGCACAATCTCCTTGTTCCGAAACTGAAATTGCCTCCTGATATAACCCAATAGTTTCTGGGCTTTCTTTTCCACCTCTACACACTGTTTCGTAAACTTAAGGTCGCTGCTAATTAGCACACCCAAGTCCTTTTCTAAATCAGTCACCTCGATATTACAGTACTACCCAACATCGAGTAGTACGACTTGGGATTGGCGTAGCCAATGTGCATCACTTTGCATTTACCCAAGTTAAACGGCATTTGCCATTTTTCGGACCACACTCCTATCCTACCTAGGTCCGCACGCAGTTCCTCGATCGCTTCGGGCGTCCCAACATTGGCCCCAAGCTTGGTGTCATCAGCGAATTTGGCGATCCGACTGACGATGCCACCGTCGATATCATTTATGTAAATGATAAACAACAGTGGCGCCAAAACGGAACCTTGAGGAACCCCACTAGTGACCGAGGCCCAACCCGAACTAGCCCCTTTAATTACCACCCTCTGCTGCCTATTCCTCAGCCAGTTTTCAATCCACCTACCTATTTCCCCACCGATACCCAGCGCGCGCACTTTCGCCATTAGCCGGCGGTGAGGTACCTTATCAAAGGCTTTCTGAAAGTCGAGCTAAAGTATATCAATCGCCCTACTCTTATCGTACTCACTCAACATGACGTGGAAAAACTCGAGCAAGTTGGTGAGACACGACCTATGCCGTCTAAACCCATGTTGGGAGTCCCCAAGCAGCTTGTAGGAATCCAAATGGTCAACGATCCTATCCGCTATTATCCCTTCTAATAATTTACCTACAACTGAAGTGAGACTAATGGGACGATAGTTCCCTGGACTTTCGTGATCCCCTTTCTTAAAGATAGTGGTCACGTTGGCTTCCCTCCAGTCACCAGGCACCTGGCCCATCTCCAACGATTTGTTGAAGACTGTAGCCAGGTGGGGAGCCACCTGGTCGCGCACTTCTCGCAACACTCTGGGGAGAAACTGGTCTGGCCCAGGAGCTTTAAACGCGCTCAGTTTGTCTATTCTATCGGCAACGACTGTCGCGATACATCTAACACTATCCAGGCCAGCACCTTCGTGCCTCACGCCTGGCTCGGGGATGACGCGGGTATCCCCCCTGGTGAACACTCCCGCAAAGTACTCATTAAGCACATTGGCGATGTCTGCCACCTCTATGGGTGGCAGAGGCTTGCCACCCGTAGTTCTTCGTCACGTTTCGCTAGCCTAACCTTCGCCTTCACTTCCCTACACAGGCGGACATACGCTTCAGTGTTCTCGTGGGAACGATTGGCCTTCGCCCTCCTATACGCTACTTTCCTATTTCGGATAGCCGAAGCGATGTCACGATTGAACCACTTAGGCTGCGTTGAAGCAGGTGTGACCGGTTTTGAGGGTATGGCAGCAGACTGCAGCACCATAAACTCGTCCCGGAATACACTCCACACTCCCTCAACATCGCCGCCAACCTCTAACCCCATCTCTCCTACACTATCCCTGAGGCTAACAAAGTTCGCCCGCCGGAGATCGAGCTTACTGCCTCTCGAGTTACTACGCTTCACCCGAGGGACGCACACACGGAACCTAATAAGACCGTGATCACTCCCGCCCAATGATTCGTCAACGGTGAGGCCAGTGACGAGGTTGTCTTCGGTCGTGAATACTAAGTCTAGAACGCTTTCGCCTCGTGTAGGCTCGTTGACCCACTGAGTGAGGAAGTTCTCATCAGCAAAGTCAACTAGCCTCCTCCCTTCAGCATCGGCAGTCCTGTTTTCCCACTTTATGCCGCGACAGTTGAAGTCTCCTAAAACTACACACACCCTATCCCCTAGCAGGCTACTGAGTTCGGTGTACAGGGCTGTATCCTCCTCGAGGAGGAGATGCGGAGGTCTGTACATCAAGATTAACCTATAGTTCGTCCCTCCCACGTTCAGATCGACGCCAAGCAGCTCCCGTTCCGACCGGAACTGGCAGTCAACCGGACTCAACGTGTCTCTGACGTATATTAGTACCCCACCCCCCTCCCCACGGGTGCGGTTTGCGAAACATTCTATACCCGGGAATTTCGAACTCCCCAACGTAGTCCCTACGATCAGTATGAATCGAGGACTCGGTGATAGCAACGATATCCTGGTATTCTGATGCTAAGAACGCCCGTAGCTCGCAAAACTTGTTCCTGATCGACCTAGCACTAAAAAGCATTGCACGGAGGGAGCCTCCCCTATTCTGACCGCCCCCTAGCACGACCCCCGAACAGCCAGGGCTGTCGGGAGTTGAAGAGCCCCTCACTAACGAGGGGACAATCTCCGCAGGAGCCTGAGCCCCCTCCAACGTGGAAGGAGAGTCACTACCTGCTGTTGGAGGGGACTAACTACTAGGGGAGGGGGACTACCTGCTGTTGGAGGGGACTACCTGCTGTTGGAGGGGGACTAATGCTGGGGGAGGGGGACTAACTGCTGGGAGAGAGAGAGAGTTTCAGAAAGTATGAATTAATTCTTCACTTCTCTTTAAAACTTCGGTAAAATTTAAAATTTAAGATTCACTGCAATGAATTTTTTTAGAGTTGAAAATAGTGATCTAAATCTAATCTAACTGAACCCAATTTAATACTGAATAATTACGAATTGTAAAATTCATTGTCGTGAATCTGATATTTCGCCAAATCTTTATACTGACCAGGTTTAATGACTGATCTCTGAATTTTGATAACTACGAATTTACTCGCTGTATCCTTGAAGATATAAAGCATCATTTACCCTGTCCTAAAGCTGGATCCTATTTACTTTGCAGATAGCTGGTGAGGGAAGCTATATTTTTGGGGCCTCTTTGTGAGTGACCCGTTGCCCACGTTGGGCTAACATCATGAAAAAGAAAAACTATAGTGTTTGTCACTTACTATTACTTATTCAGACTATAGTGGATTTAATTTTCCCAGAAGAGTTCCTTGTTCCATGCACGGTCTGTGTGTATCTAAAAAACCTCAGGGGACCATTCTGAGTTCAGTCCCATATATATATATATATATATATATATATATATATATATATATATATATATATATATATATATATATATATATATATATATATATTTAGGATAAAAACGAAGACGTAGAGCAAAAAAGTCATATATTTGGCTGCAGCCGACGTTTCGGGCAACTCTACCCATTTTCAAGGCCTAATAAATAAAAAGCTAAAATTAATACATGACAAAAATATATGAATGTCAAAAACAAACTAATTTACAGTACAGAATAAAACCTCCAAGAATAAAAATTAAAAAGCATAAAACAAGCATTAGCCAAAAACAAAAAGTAAAATTTATATACATGACAAATATACACATGATAAAAATAAAACTTAAAAACTAAAAACATTCAAACAAATTAGCTAAAAACTTCACTAATAAAAAGTTAAATGAAAAAACGCAAAAGTGCACCAAGCATACCATGCTCACTTGACAGCCACAAACAACTGAGGCGAAAAGGAGACAGGGTCAAGGGGGGGGGATTAGTTTGTAGGTATTTTAATTAATATAAAGGGGGTAACAACTAGAATCAATATTTAAACTGGAGTTCAGAAAATTAATGCACAGAGATTCGTAAATACGGAGAGAGGACGGGCATTTTAATGATTTAAGAATTTTAAAGTTATTAACGGAAATATCAACCTTACACTTAACACAATGATTTCTAATGGCAGACTGTTCCTTTTTAGATAAAACTTTCCCTGTCCTATGGCTAATACCCATATGGGAGCAAAATCTTGCCTGCAAAGAACGAACTGTGCTGCCAACGTAGTTCCCCTGGGAACACCCAGGGCAGGTAAACAAATAAACGACAGAACAGTTCATCGCAGGGGGGATTTTGTCCTTACAACGGAAAAAACATTCAAGGATATTATTATTTACAAAAGCAACCTTAAAATCAGTGTGAAAATAAAATTTCCTCACCACACTCATTCCCATCTTCAAACGGACATGTTATATGCCTTGAAAAGTGGACGCTCAATTCTGCCAGTTGAGGTTTAAGTTTTGGTTTTTGGCTAAAAATATAATAGTTACCCCTTTTTCTTTGATGCATTCAATCTGACGTGAAGGCAGCGAGTCTTTTGCTTATATTGAGGTTCTAAATGTAGCAGGGCTAGGTGCTTTAAACCCTAGATCCATGTCCCAAAGCTGGATCCTGTCTGCTTTGCAGATAGCTGGTGAGGGAAGCTATATTTATGGGACCTCTTTGCGAGTGACCCGTTGCCCACGTCGGGCTAGCATCATGAAAAAGAAAAACTATGGTATTTGTCATTTACCATTACTTATTCGGACTATAGTGGATTTAATTATCCCAAAAGAGTTCCTTGTTCCATGCACTGTCTGTGTGTATCATATATATATATATATATATATATATATATATATATATATATATGATAATATTTTAGAAGGAGCATACAATTCATGTGGAATAGCTACAAGAGTTTTAGCGCCTTGCCCTTCTTATCTAAATCTGTTCTAAATGAATTCAAAATAATAGGATCAAGCGAAAAGAAGCCCTGGCTAAGGTTGAAATTGTTTGTAAGTTAAATAATGTCAGACTCAAGAATGTTTCTATTAACAATGTTGCTTGAGTGAAACAAAATTGAAAAATTATTCCAAATCATTACAATGGGACAGCTCTGACAAATGGACAAAAAAGGCATTGGACGACTGTCCCGTTCCAACAGAATATTGATGTTGTTTTACACGTGTATTCAAATTTTTTCCCGTCTGTCCAATGTAAAGGAGTCACATTGTTTCCAACCAATTTTATAGATAATGCCTGAATTATTGGTAAAACTATTCTTTATTATGACAGGGCCTTTTTTCGCTCGATCCTGTTATTTTGAATTCATTCAGAACATTTTTAGATGAGAAAGGCAAGGCGCTAAAACTCTCATAGCTTTCCTCGAGAACTGTATGCTCCTCCTAAAATATTCTGTGCACCAATTAGGGATGAAATAATACCGACAATTTTTAATACCGGTATTTGAACAATTATTTTACTGATACCGGTGTTGATACCGGTTTTATGCAGAGAATAATTTATAATGATTTTTTTGGTGTCACCCTGCCAAGTGCCAACCCTCCCACAAGCCTGCAGGACCTATAATACTCACCACATTAACGACAATAAAAACTGAAGTTACTTTTTAAATTTTGTCACTGACACCAAAGGGAAAATACCATTGATTGAAAAAAGTTTGAACAGCAGCTCCTAGGGAAAGGCAGGAAAAAGGAACGACTATTTATAATGATTAAGTATATCAGATAACCAAAGGTAAAAGGGAAAAATAACAATTTAAAAAAAAAAGTTTATTAATAATTTTGCATATTTATTTCTTATTTTGGTTTTGGAAGTAAGTTTTGAGGAAACAAAGACTATCTAATGATTGTTCAGAGAGATTTGATCTTAGCTTGGTCAGAAATAAGCCAGCAGCAGAAAAAGCTCTTTCTGATTCTACACTAGTGGGTTTAATGGAAAGCATTGCCTTGTACAGCTTCTCTAAATTTTCACTTCTTTGTGAAGAAACTTCGAAACTCTTAAATTCATTAGTAGGATCAAAGTCAGTTGCATTGCTTCTCAATGGTACCTTTTCTAATTTCTCTGTTTCTTTCATGTATTCGCACATCAATGGATCATCTACTTCATTCTTGTCTTCAGTAACATTCTCTGAGTAGTTAGATGCTTGTAAGTCTTGGTCTTCGCTTTCTTCCTCGAAACCAACTAAATTTTCATCATTCTTAGGAAAAAGCCTTTTAAAAATCCTTTCTGCAGTTTTTTTGATTATAACAAATGATAAATTGTGACATACACTAATGACGCCCCTCAAAGATATACTGCATGTGTAAGTTATGTATGAAGATAAATCATTATTTCTACTTACATTGGCCACAAAATCCTACAAAAAACAAATCTTTATTAACTTGACATTTGCTGATTGCTCCCACAATAAAGACAATAGGCAGTTCTTCAATACCGAAAACCCGGTATCGATAATCACGATATCAGTATCGTGTCTCTTGTCCAATACCGGTATAAATACCGGTTTTTCAATACCGGCTTTCGTCACTAGTACCAATCATACTGATTTTATTTTTTCTTTGTGATCTATATAGTCTCAATTTTGTTACTAATTTCAGTGTTCCTGAGGATGTCATTAGACGAAAGCGCTTGAGCGCTATTTCGTACTTTAATTTTCCGTCGTGGTTATTTTCATCGTAAATATTATTCACATATTACTTTCGTGAAATAATTTTCACATATATATTGAGTGCGCCTCGGTGGTGTAGCGGTTAGCGTCGCTGACTACAAATCCATCGGACCCGGGATCGAAACCCGGTGACGGCAGGCGGCACGCAGCAAAACCTAGCTGTTCATCCTTCCACACAAGAAAAAAAAATGATTGGTTGGTAGATAAATGGGTATCCTGGGTAGTCTAGTGGTTAAGACGCTGGGCTGTTGATCGGGAGGTCGTGAGATCGAGTCCGGGCGAGGACTTTGTAATTTCTCACCGCCCGTGGTGGGGCGTGGTTCGGATTCCATGTTAAACTGTAGGTCTAAGGTGGAGTGAAAAGCTTGACCTTCATCAGAATGAACAATTCGGGCGGAAGCAAAACCAAGGTTAACCAAGCTTATGGACTATATACATATATATATGGACCTATACCCATTCCATCGACTTGCTCAACCTACTGTAGCTTAACCCAACTTAACCTAATCTAAATTAATTTAACTCAATCTAACCCACAGTAACTTTGTGATTGAATAATTCTCACGTGGAAAATAAACACTTAAAAGCAAATATGCAAATTCACTTTCAGACCCAAGGTGCTATCAATAAAGTACCATCATTTCCAGTAATCAGAACACACTGAGTTCCAGGGGTGTAGTGGAAAATTTTAAGGTGCAGGAGCTCTAAGGAAATACCGGCATGTTGGTACATAATTTTAAATTCTGCTATTATTTCCTTGTACCGATACATTAGTTAATCGGGTAACCTGATTAACTGATGTACCGGTAAAAGGAAATAATATCAGAATCTCAGTCTGTTTGTTCCCAACTTCCAAGTATCAACTAAAAACAAATAAATAAAATTTGGATAAATGGAGATGCGGGAGCGATGCTCCCGTGCGCTACAGCAGCACTTCACCCCTGCTGAGTTCACACCTACGGGGCTCCAATAAACCTTAGCCCCCCGCCCATGGCCTAAAGTCTAAACCATTAGAGGTACAGTAAAACTAAACATACTTTACAAAAGAGAATTTAATCCTGCATTTAATGAGAAACAATTAAAACTTGGTGTTCCCGCCATTGACTTCCAAGACAGCCTGAATTCGCTTTGGGTAGCTTGCCAAAAGTGAGTGAATAGATCTTGATCGTTACGCAAATTTGCTAAAACAGTTTCAATGTGTTGCGTCATTGTATCCTTCGAAAATCGATTTGCTGCAGGTTCTTGAAACAAGAGACATTCAACCTTGTCCTTTATAACTGATCCAATGTGTTCACAGACGTTCAGGTCAGGAGAATTTCCTGGCCAGTCTTCATTTCCAAAGAAATCGATCTCATGGTTCCGCAACAACTGTTGAGTGGCTAATGCCTTAAAGCAGGGGGCCTTATCGTGCAGAAGTGTGACCTGATCGGACATCCATAACATGTTTGGGTTTCTTAGAAAAGGAATGACATGCTGGATAGAATAATATCACGAAAATACTGTCCATCCCAACTCTGACCATTTGGCTTCAGCACCCACATGAGCTTCTTTGCAGTGAACAAAACAAACACACCAACACAGTCTGGACTTTTTAATAATTCGCGATAATGTTCATTGTCATCGATTTTCATCTGGTGTTGTGGCCCACACTCGATCATTTTGGTAGTTAGGCCGACGTGTTACGTAATAAAAAATTCATCGGAGACAGCTAAATGCATGAAATCATCCACACCCCAATCTTCAAGATAATGGGAAAATCACATTCTGTCATCGATGTTAAGTTGAGTTTTTATTGGCTTTGGAAGTTCATGCCAAGGCTTTAAACCTTGCCTATGACGGTACAGTCGAATAATCTCACCACTAACGATCTTTCCTCTCAACACTTCGATCTCTCTAGAAAGTTTAGCACAGCTGTTTTTCCGCTTACGCATACCGCTTTCAATGATGTCCTTTGTTTCCTGAGAGAGTGGCAAATTTGGGCGCCCAGATTTGGTTGTATCCATTTCACATTCATCCAAAGTTTTATTCCAATTTCTTTTGACGAAGTCCTCACTTCTTCGCAACTTTTTGGCAACCTATGAACGTGTTATAAAGGTGGCTCCAGCATCACGAGCTTCCCGAAATGTTATTGCTCGTATGCGATCTATCACACGTTGCCTCTCCGAATCACCAATTAATTGAGAAGCCATTATATTATCACTTCATCAGCTACAAAAATTTTAATACCTGCAATAAATAAAGAATTTTATATATTTTTATAATCACTAAAAACTATTTCGATATAAGTAAACATGTAAGCTGCAAATGGGGGGACTAAGATTTTTTGGAACCCCTTACATTACAAGCTATTGTGGTCTGACTATTGGAATCGATGGTATAGTTGGTAAAAAAAATTCTTTCCTAAAATTCTATGTTTCCTATATTCCTCTATTCATTAGGAAGAAACATACATTTTTACGACAGAACTTTTTTATCGACTGTAACCGTAAAAATCAAAGCCATCATCACGTCAGTAAGATTTTCTGCCTCAAAATTACCTCAGTGTAATAAACCATTAATTCTCCAATTATATGACTATATTTTCAGATTGAATAACAGTTAAATGTAGCAACACGCAAACTTTCTATTTATGAAGTTTAAAATATCAGTTAAAATGAATTAATAATGACGGGTTACTCCGCCTTAAGTTACATAATTTTTTCACGGCAATATTTTCAGCTATGAATAAATCTGTATATTAAATTTTATCCTTTTCATTATGATTAACTTTAACTTCAAAAGATTTACTGTAACTATAATTTGAGATATTTGTATATTTACTAAACCATCAATATTGAAGTCATTCATACGCGGCAGTTTCAAAAAAGTTACATTCTCTCACGTAGATATCACTCGTTCTTTAAGTTTAACGAAGACCTTTACCTGCTTGATCGATTCTCATGGCCGATGACATCCCTCCACTTTTTTTTGTATGGTTTTTTTAGTCCTCTTCTCTATCCTCAGCATTCTTCTCTTCTTACCCGAACTAACCTTTGCAGACCCTTTTCCTTGGTAACCTCCTTCAATGCGAGAATCCTTCGCGTGACTATTTACCAAACCATCTCATCAGACCAGTAGCTATGGTTCTGTAATAATTTTCAATGCTTGAATCTCTCACATAGGGACGGCCGAGAACCGATACTATCCGAAAAATGAACAATATTAAGACTATCAAATTTGCATTCGATAATTTTTATGCAGTCTTAATATTAATCCACCAAATTTGGTATTTACCACTTTGCTTTATTTCTTATTTCTATTTTATTTATGTTCAGATAAGACTACTTTGATTACATTACTTGCCAATAAATGCAGAATTGAACATAAATGCCAATATACTTTGTAAATCTATGCGTGTGATGTTCTCTTGTTCTACGTAATGTTCTATAGTCCAGTGGTTCTCAAACTGGGGTACGCGAGGGAATCTTAGGGGGTACGCAAAGGGGTCCTGAAAATATAACCCTTTTAATTTTATATACAATTAACAAACGGCCACGAGTCACACGGTCGTAAAGAAAGTAAAAATCGTCTATCTCTCTCGAAAAGCCAGAAAATCTCGTAAAAGAAACAAGGGGTACAGAAGAAGAAGAAAAAGTTTGAGAACTGCTGTTCTATACCTTATATAATGTATTTTTGGTAAATTTATAGTATTACACCCGTCTCTCTTTGGAGGTGAAATTTATGTTTTTCCTATGGTTTTTGATGTTTTGAACGAATCTGACCTTCAAAGCCGTTGGAAATGACTCGTTTTTGAGATAACCCCCTCCCTCTACCCGGCAATCGAAAACGAGTCATTTCCGACGGTTTTGAAGGTCAGATTCGTTCAAAACACATCAAAAACATAGGAAAAACATAAATTTCACCTTCAAAATTGACCTGACCTAACCTAACCTATCCTAACCTAAAAGAAAAACAGGAATGTTCATTTAAAACACATCAAAAACCATAGGAAAAACACAAATTTCACCTTCAAAATTGACCTGGCCTAACCTAACCTAACCTATCCTAACCTAAATCACTTATAGGCTTGTAGGCAGCCCAGGAATCACTATAAATCACAGAGCCAGGCCTAATGTACTTCTGAATGAGTGGAATGAGTGTTCCATTCCGGTAAAGAAAGTAATTCAAATTCGAAATGGATGGAGCGCAGTGATTGGGCAGACATGTAACGAACACACAAACGAACGTACGCACACACAAACGAACGTACGCACACACAAACGAACGTACGCACATACAAACGAACGTACGAACACACAAACGAACGTACGAACAAACACTAGATACACACCAAAAAAACGTTTATATCTCGAAAACGAAGCATTTGCGACGGAAACGCTATAGAAAAAAAGTGTCTTAGAATTAAAAAATCTACCTAATGAATATATAATAATTGCTGGACGTTAGACGGGTGTAATACTATAATAATACCGTATTTTTTTCTGAATCAAGATTGTTTTGTTTCGTTTGGAATTAATTTTTCTGTGAGAAACCACTTTCATTTAAAAATTATATTCGTTACCTGCCTACCAGGTACTATACGATTCGTTGTACTATTCCTATTATCACATAAAATAACATCTCGATAGTTAGTCTTCATTAACAGCATTTTGTTCTTAATATACATCACCCCTTTACATAATTCAATATACTGTAATATTCAGCACTCAGCAGACAGTAAAGATAGACAGATTGGTAGATAAACATTATTAAAATTTAAAGACAGCCTTAAATTTTTAAAAACTAATGTTTTCTTTCATTCATAGAAAACAATTTTAGGAGTAACTCTATCAATTTCATTGGATTTAACTATTAATTTGTTAAAATTTAATACCGTTTAGACCGTACTGATATTGGATTACTGACGTGTTTCTTATTCAATTTGAGTTTTTTCAATGTATTTTTTATTTTAATTTTATTTCATGTAGTTTTGAGATCGTACATATTAGGGCCTATCAATATTTGTTCAGAAAGCATCGACCATACACTTTTAAACAATGGGAATTCATGGCAGCTTCAGTCAGTGTTGTATTGGATTTCGATCGGTGAGGTTGTGTTTCTGTAAAATTCAATGTGGTCTTGAGTTAATGTTAGCTAAAAGATAACTGTGTGCATTTGAAAATATGGATTATATATAGGTTTTCAAAAATGTCATTTGGTAGTTGGGGATCTCCTCCTGCCCGGCGTCGTTTGGAGAGAGTAAGTAGGCCCATAATAAATCTATATTTTTTAATAATAAGGTGGACTGGTTTTCAACTTGGAAGAAACACGGGAAAGACCAACTGCGTTACCACATTAGCTAACAGCTGAAACAAATTAGGACTTATTCTGTGGAGGACTAAAGTTATTACCTATGTCGCAATAATAATAATACTCATTTTCGACATAGGCCTACCTATAGAATCCGGGTAAATCCCAAACTAAATAAGGGTTAATTATATGACCAAAGTAAAATTAGTGCGGAGCTCTACTGTTTAGCCTCTTTCATAACCTAATTTGTAACTACTTTATTAGGTAGCCTTTCAGCAAAGATGGAGTGAAGTAGGCCTAATTGTTGGCTACCTTGGTCAATGGTATGCTTTAAATAAATTCTAATTCCGTTAAAACTAAGTTTGTTAGAGCTGGTTTTGTAGGTGTAGGCCTGTTATAAAAATAATTTCAATAACTAGGCTAACCTAGGATAGACCTAACCCCCTTCTTCAAAGCTTTGAAATTTGTAGCGGTAGCTTGTTAATTAACCAATAGGCTAGGTATAGGTCCTAGCCTATCCCTAACTTGAACATGTTCTAAATGAAACTAAACTAGGCCCTTATTACTGCAATGTAGTCTTAGGTCAACAGGTTTGTTATATATATTAGTAACACACTTGCTGTGACAGTGTGACGAATACATTACCTGAACGGTCATTTAATAATCATATCAATCGTTCTAAGCATATGATTTCGACCGTACATCAATTTTATCGTAAAACGAGTTTTCTTCTGTCACATAGTCCTAGACTTCATTTCTGCATTTACAAGTTAAACTATCAGAAAAGGCCGAGTTAGATGAGGGCCAAGGTCTGCAGGGGCCTACTTTTGTTTAAATATTCTGGGAAAGGTATTTGCGCCCACACGTCTCGGAGAGCAATTTTAAGTTCATCGCAGAGATGATAAATTTTGTTCGGTACTGAAGCCTATTCGTATATATTTCGACCCCTTTTTTATTACTAAGTTCTATAATACTGTTATCAGTTTCGGAATAGGATATGACACGCACAGCGTATACTTGTTTTTAATAATAGCCTCATTTGATTATGGGGCTTAAGTTTAATGAACAACGAGGTAAAGAAAACTGAATTTTCTTTAGGATAACTTTATGAAACATACAGTAGGCCGTCTCTCTGTTTTAAACAAGGCGTGTAGGTTATTTTTATTTACGAATTCCAACCTCCCCAAAGAAATACTTATCCTAATAGCCGATCCTAACTTATTCTCCTTTAACATTTTCAAATAACCAAGGTCCTTGCTTCTGAGTTACCAAAAAGATTGGCAGGCCTTCTGAATAATAAAGATGGTGGGGTCCCTTGGGAGGGTTGAGTTGGGGAGTGTTAAAGAATGTTGAGGGTAGTTTTTGAAACAAGTAATTTTCCTTGAGTCAGGATTGGAACGATCAAGGTCGAATTTGGTTTGGAACAATGGGGAGTTTGCAAATTTTTTTTTTTTTTCCTTATGAATTTTTTTTGTGTCGTATTACTTCGCAGATTAATGAATTCAATGGATAACTGAAGTGAGATCATTAATTTGAACATTGTAACTACGTACATTTGAAGTAGCCAGAATTACAAAATAAGTTAACCCAGTACTAAATTTTGAAGGGAGGGAAATGTTTTACCATAGAGTATATAGGCCTATCCTACCTCATCGCCTTGTATGTTAAAGGTTTTAGTAGGCCTACACGTATAGGCACCGATGAGCCCTTAGTAACAGCGTTTGCAAGCGAAATAGCCTAAATGTTCATAAGCTACGCCTTCAAGTTAAGTATTGAAGTCTAGGTTATCCTAATTCAAGCCTATTTAAATTAAGCTGCTTTTCATTATCCGAGACTGCCTCTAAAAAGTTCTGGTTACACTTGGTTAGCAGTTAAACAGAATTATGTTCATTATGTAGGTGTGCAATCTCTTAATTAGGTTATCTTATCTTTGAAAGAAGGACTACGTCGTAGTAGCCACGTTCCAACACCGTTTCCCGTTAGATCAGTGAGGTGAAGTGACGTTTGGGTCTGTATAGGAATTAGATGGGTGACTGTACTCTGCGTTCAAATGATGTTACCGATCTGTGGTTCGGAGCCACGTAAAGCTGTGGGTCCCCCTCGTCATATGACCTTTGTGAAGGTTATGTGACCATTTACAAGGGAGATTAAGAAAGAAATGTGGCTTCATTATTGCAAGCACGTCATTGCTAATAGGCTACAAAAGACTTTACCCACCGCCTGCTATTTTTAGTTATCGGTATGTCGTACGGTACGGTACCGCAAAATGGGTTCAGTAACTTCTCAGGCTGGCGTGTACCTGATTATCCTTTTAGACGAATGGCCTATTATATGTACTTGTATAGCCACAAAATTAGGTAGTTTTTACTTTTGAGTAAATCTTAAAAGATTTAAGTACAACACCAAAAAAGAAGCCCTTGAAAACTGGTCGGTAATTTCCCGCGATGTCCTCCTACAATTCATTTTACAGACTCTGAAGTTTATTTCTAGTTTGCTTTAAAAGAAGTGCTTGATGAAGTATTTACCTTTTAAACACGTTCAGGAATAGATTTATTAGTCTACATAGAGCAGTCCTGTACACATATACACTGTTTTTGTGAGCTTTGTACTGTTTTACTGTTTTTAAAAATTTGCTGTAATCTTTATCTACATTTACGTTAATACGTAATAGAATAATAAATAAAATTTCTTAATTTTAAATGTCAACAATTTGTTTTAGGTTTTGAAGTGCCATAATAATTGAATGCCCGGTTAGGTCAACTTGTACGCTCGTTTAAACTAACGAAAAAATGTTAAAACTAACAAAACTATTACGACTTAACCTAACCAATCGTAAATATATATATATTTTTTAAGTGGGGTTGTTTAACCTCCTTCGCAACATTTAAGGTCATATGACGGAGGGGACCTACAGCTTTACGTGGGATCCGAACCACGAGAGAGATATATATATATATATATATCGTAAAGAACGACGCTTGTATAGGAGATATTCCGCGCAAGACGAGAGAGAGAGAACGAAACAAATGAAAAAATGAGGTAACCACCTGGGAATCGAACCCGGGATCTTCCGATTGCCGGTCAGACGCGATACCATTACACCATGGGCCTCACTCTTCCAAATGCCGTAATTCTTCTACATACTCCCAGAAACCAATGCCCCAAGGGGGCACCTCCCGCATGCCGTAACATTATATACATTCAACTGCAAAGAACACGCAGTATAAATAACGTAAAGAACGACGCTTGTATAGGAGATATTCCGCGCAAGACGAGAGAGAGAGAGAACGAAACAAATGAAAAAATGAGGTAACCACCTGGGAATCGAACCGGGATCTTCCGATTGCCGGTCAGACGCGATACCATTACACCATGGGCCTCACTCTTCCAAATGCCGTAATTCTTCTACATACTCGCAGAAACCAATGCCCCAAGGGGGCACCTCTCGCATGCCGTAACATTATATACATTCAACTGCAAAGAACACGCAGTATAAATAACGTAAAGAACGACGCTTGTATAGGAGATATTCCGCGCAAGACGAGAGAGAGAGAACGAAACAAATGAAAAAATGAGGTAACCACCTGGGAATCGAACCCGGGATCTTCCGATTGCCGGTCAGACGCGATACCATTACACCATGGGCCTCACTCTTCCAAATGCCGTAATTCTTCTACATACTCGCAGAAACCAATGCCCCAAGGGGGCACCTCCCGCATGCCGTAACATTATATACATGCGGGAGGTGCCCCCTTGGGGCATTGGTTTCTGCGAGTATGTAGAAGAATTACGGCATTTGGCAGAGTGAGGCACATGGTGTAATGGTATCGCGTCTGACCGGCAATCGGAAGATCCCGGGTTCGATTCCCAGGTGGTTACCTCATTTTTTCATTTGTTTCGTTCTCTCTCTCTCGTCTTGCGCGGAATATCTCCTATACAAGCGTCGTTCTTTACGTTATTTATACTGCGTGTTCTTTGCAGTTGAATGTATATAATGTTACGGCATGCGAGAGGTGCCCCCTTGGGCATTGGTTTCTGCGAGTATGTAGAAGAATTACGGCATTTGGAAGAGTGAGGCCTATGGTGTAATGGTATCGCGTCTGACCGGCAATCGGAAGATCCCGGGTTCGATTCCCAGGTGGTTACCTCATTTTTTCATTTGTTTCGTTCTCTCTCTCTCGTCTTGGGCGGAATATCTCCTATGCAAGCGTCGTTCTTTACGTTATTTATACTGCGTGTTCTTTGCAGTTGAATGTATATGTATATATATATATATATATATATATATATATATTGACGATTTGTTAGGTTAAGTCGTAATATTTTCGTTAGTTTTAACGTTTTATTTGATGGTTTCATTTAAAATATGTCTCCTAAAGATCCGAGTGTAGTTTACGTTCCCCAACTTTGACCTAGTGTAGTTTACGTTCCCCAACTTTGACTTAGTGTAGTTTACGTTCCCCAACTTTGACCTAGTGTAGTTTACGTTCCCCAACTTTGACCTAGTGTAGTTTACGTTCCCCAACTTTGACCTAGTGTAGTTTACGTTCCCCAACTTTGACCTAGTGTAGTTTACGTTCCCCAACTTTGACCTAGTGTAGTTTACGTTCCCCAACTTTGACCTAGTGTAGTTTACGTTCCCCAACTTTGACCTAGTGTAGTTTACGTTCCCCAACTTTGACCTAGTGTAGTTTACGTTCCCCAACTTTGACTAGTGTAGTTTACGTTCCCCAACTTTGACCTAGTGTAGTTTACGTTCCCCAACTTTGACCTAGTGTAGTTTACGTTCCCCAACTTTGACCTAGTGTAGTTTACGTTCCCCAACTTTGACCTAGTGTAGTTTACGTTCCCCAACTTTGACCTAGTGTAGTTTACGTTCCCCAACTTTGACCTAGTGTAGTTTACGTTCCCCAACTTTGACCTAGTGTAGTTTACGTTCCCCAACTTTGACCTAGTGTAGTTTACGTTCCCCAACTTTGACCTAGTGTAGTTTACGTTCCCCAACTTTGACCTAGTGTAGTTTACGTTCCCCAACTTTGACCTAGTGTAGTTTACGTTCCCCAACTTTGACCTAGTGTAGTTTACGTTCCCCAACTTTGACCTAGTGTAGTTTACGTTCCCCAACTTTGACCTAGTGTAGTTTGTGTCCCCTTTTGTGTCAGGGGACGTAAACTACACTTGCTCCAAAATGTCTGTTAGTTATAGCTACCGTATATATATATATATATATAATATATATATAATATATATATATATATATATATATATAAGTTTAACACCGAGAAATTTCAGCTGTTAAGGTACGGTACGGAAAAAGAGAGGACCTAAAATCCATGGAATGACTGATGATGCTAAATTTGAGACCCAAAATAAGATAGCAGTAAACAGAGAAAGAGAATAACTGGGCAGATACTGAGAACCTTTAAACGAAGGTATAGGAATATAATGATTCCTCTACTAAAAACACTGATCATACCTAAATTGGAATATTGCTCAGTCCTAACATCCCCATATAAAAAAGAAGACATTAGACAGCTAGAAGGGATTCAGAGAAGCTTCACAGCCAAGATCTACAGAAGCTAAGGCTAACAAAGACCCAAAGATCCACTCTAAGGTTAGCCCGAGAGAAAGAAGAAAGTAAGGGGTTAAGTAAGTAGCAAAACCTATCACTCGTGGATTAAAATTCATTCAGAAAAAGAGAAGAAAGACACTATCATCATCCGCCGGCCACTGCCGACAAGTCGGAAAAATAGTCGGAGTCCAGGGGTACCGTACAAAGAACTAAATTACTGGGAAAGTTTACGCGAACTAAACCTATATTCACTGGAAAGGAAAAGAGAGAGATACACCATTATTTACACTTGGAAAATAATGGAAAAACTAGTCCCTAATCTTACTCTGAACTCTGTAACTCTCCAAACAACAGTGGAAAGTAGAAAAGGAAGATTGTGTCGTGTTCCCAAATTAAAGGCGAGACGGGGAACATCCTTAACCCTGAGAAAAGAAAATAGTTTTGTTGTGAGAAGACCAAAACTTTTTAATCACCTGCAGAAAGACCCAAGGAACACGAATGGTGTTGCAGTGGACATCTTCAAAAGAAGGTTAGACGCCTAGCTCAAAATAATCCCCGCTGAGCCGGGCGTACCTGGCTATGTGAGGTGGAGAGTACAAGAAACTAACTCACTACTTCACCAGGCCAACTCGAGAGGAGGGGCTACAAGCTTGACCTTCGTGAAATGAGGAATCATCGGGCGGCACCTTTGAATGGTTGAAAGGAAAGGTATCTATGTTACACCCCGTTTGTGTAATTGCCCAATTCATGAACTGGGCAATATAATTGCCTATTTCATGAAATGGGCAACTTGTATGACCTTTAAAATCTTATACAATTCTACAAAATGGCCAAGCAAAATTCCGCCCATTTCACGAACTGGGCAATATAATTGCCCATTTCATATAAATGGGCAGAAGAGGTATATCATAATCTACAGTACAGTACATATGGAAAATGATCGAAAAACTGGTACCAAACCTCAAACCAAACCCAATTACCATCCAGACAACGCTGGAAAATAGGAAAGGCAGAATATGTAATGTTCCCAAATTAAAGGCCCAACAAGGGACCTCCTCAACACTGAGGGAAAATAGCTTGGTTGTCAGGGAGCCAAGACTTTTTAACCACCTTCCTAAGGACCTCAGAAACGTTACAGGGGTCGAAGTTGAAGTCTAAAAGAGAAGACGATGCCTGGCTGAGGATACTACCAGATGAGCCGGGTGTACTGGCTATGTGAGGTGGAGAGCGCAAGAGAGCAACTCGCTCCTCCACCAGGTAGACCTAGAGGCGGGGCCACCAGCTTGACCTTTATGTGAAGGGAGACCGACGCACGGAACCGCAACGAGGTATATATATATATATATATATATATATATATAAAACTAACTTTGATATACTGTGCCTAAACCGTCAAGGGCATACAGTTGACCTAACCGGGCATTCAGTTATTACGGTACCTCAAAACCTAAAAGAAATTAACAAATTTAAAATTAAGAAATTTTATTATTAACTTAAATGTAGATAAAGATTACAGCAATTTTTTAAAAACAGTATAAAGCTCACAAAAACAGTATATGTGCACAGGACTGCTGGCTAAATAATAGCCTGGAAGACTATGACCAATAATGGCTAAATAGCCACAACGTATTTTTTTATAGGGTTGTTGTCTGGAAGACCGAGGCCTAAGTAATAGCGATAAGGATTTTAAAGACAGTTTGCTTTGATACATGGGCCTATTGTAGTTTAGACTCGGTCTAAACTTGGTAGTGTCTTTTAAATGTATGACATAATTTTTAAGTCTTTATTTGCTTTTATTAATTTAATGCACTTAGAGCTATTTATTTTTATTCCTAGGTTGGAACAGATTTTGCAACATCAGTTTAGGCTCAAATTAGGCCCATCCTATATTTATACTATTGAGCTAAAATGTGTGCGCGCGCGCGCTTTTTTCGGAACCGTGCACAGCCCAAACGGCACATCGGAAAATTCTGCAACCACCACTAACTGATAGCCCATGAGCTGACGATGTGCTCTGTCAAGTTTACCGGTCCTAGGTCACCGGTTACTGGGTCCGAAGGCCCCAGCACCGCGATAAAACTACAGAAAAGAATGCAGCCGTGAAAATCTTGAGCTTCACACATACTGTGACATATACTGCTACCCGCCCGGAGGGGTGGGGTAATTGTGGGGGTGGGGGTAATGGCGTATATAGCAGTATATCATCCTGTATATGTCACAGTGCTACCCGCCTGGAGGGCCAAGTTGTACAACGGTCGCGAGCGATAGCGAGCTACCGCTTGTATAACCTATTATGATTAGGGTATAAACTTTATAACTCAGATGTCTTCAATCTAATGGGTCTCCATTTGGCCAAATGACGTTTGTCCCAGGCCTCATTTAGTTCCGGTAGCTTACCTAAATCACAAGTATACCGTATGATGGGTTTGTAGGTACTATGCTTCCGACATTATGGTTCCAGGCCTATATATATATATATATATATATATATATATATATATATATATATATATATATAGGTCCTACCACTGAAAAGATATAGTTAGGCTTAATTTAGAAAACACTCATTTCTAGATGATAATGATAGGCCTACATACTGAGCATACCGTAGTGTAAGCGATCCTTATTATTTCTGTATTAGGCTTTTCTCCCTCAGTGTGTCCCAATTACAGTAGGCTAAAGGGATTTAACTCATTATAAAAAGTCTTCTCATTTTTTGTTAGATTAAGCTGGTTTGATGAGCGTAGTTTCTTTATATAGCCTACTTAGTATAATTTGGTCTCTATAGTGTTTAGTGGGCATGGATGTCACAAATATGTATAGATATATAGGTAATAAAATGTATGTAAAGTTGAATATCGTAGCATAAGCTCTGTATTACCTAACGTAGAAATAAAAGGTAGAGACCCTAAAGTACTATTACTCGGGTACTGTGAAGGTTGGGTAATCAAAGTGGCACATTTTATTTTCGTTTACAAATATAAGAAAAAAATTAACTTGCAGTGGATAAATAATATTTTGTAACGCATCGAGAAATTCACTCATGTCAGAGCAGAAATAGATCGAAGTACCGTATGTTATTCCTCAATTTAGATAGTCTTCATCTCAAAAATTACCCATTTTCATTGGACTGAAATTATGGAATGATGATTTAATTGCTGATATAAAAAAAATATCAAACGTAAATTCGTTTAAGAACAAGTTGAAATCCCTATTGATAATGGAATACCTACTAAGAATCTAGGGTGAAATGTACAGGGTGTTCGAAAAGTCCCATCACCCCCTACAAAATGTACATATTGTAATATCTACCAATTTTATTTTTGTGATTGTGTTTATAATTATGTGGTAGGTGTAATTTAAGAAACGAGTCATTAGCAACAATTACTTTAATTAATTACAGTAAATACAGTTTCTAATTACAGTTACTAATCCAGAATATCTGTGTGCGCACCATCATTTTCGTAACAAAGGATTATGCGCCGCCATGTGCGGTGTGAGAATCGACGCAGCATTGCTGGAGTGATTGCACCAAATGCATCTCGAACAGCAGCGGTAACGCACCTGGGATACGTTCTGCTTGACGAAACCCCATAACGCATTGTCACATGAAGACAAATCTGGACTTCGGAGGCGACCACTCAAGAGGGGCAGGTAAATGTTGCGAGCCACGGCCGATCCATTTGTCTCTAAACACTTCGTTGAGGAATTCCCTCCCATTAATGGCAAAATGAGCCGGAGCCCCGTCTTGTTGAAACACTCCCGACCAAGCAGCCCTAAATGTTCGAGCTCAGGCACAAACCAGTCTAGTGATGCACCGGAGGCAGATTTTGGCCGGAGGTCGGAGGTTCCGGCCAATTGATTTATTTCAGTATTTATGTGTGTGTGTGGTCCATCATCTCGTCTATTTAGGGTTTATATATTATAGTCTTGCTATTTTAAATTATTAAGTCTTTAATAACTTAAACTTTATAAAAGTCGACTTTCTATGCTTTGTGTGTGCTAATTTCTCTAAAAATTCCCATTGAACAGAATATCCTCAGGTTATGAAACTTATGATGTCATGCTGAGTAAAGTAGCCTATATCAAATCAATTATTTTATTAATACAATCACTAATCACTCATAAAATAAATTATTATTACAGTCACTGAGAACTGAAATATTAATACAATCACTGATCACTCAAAATAAATTATTATTATTACAGTCACTAAGAACTAAAATATTAATACAATCACTGATCACTCATAAAATAAATTATTATTACAGTCATCTGAGAACTGAAATATTCGGATAGGTGCAGAAATGAGGTTTTATAGTTTTATAGAATTAAAACTAAAAGTTGTCAGAATTGAGTTTGGTGTACTTGGCACCTCCGGCCAGAGGCCGGAGTTTAGTGAGACCTCCGGCCGGAGCAGGAGGTTTTCTAAAATGGCCGGAACTCCTGCTCGGCCGGAGCTCCGGTGCATCACTAAACCAGTCCCGTAACATGTTGAGGTAGGCAGTTTGGTTGACAGGACCCTTAAAAAAATATGGTCCGAACAAGTTTCTGGCAGACACTGCACTCCATATCATCACGTACGGTGGATGGTGTTCCAGTTCCTCAAAGAAGTGTGGATTTTCCTTGCTCCAGAAGTAAACACTTCTCATTTTGGCGCTAACGGTATATTGCACACTCGTCAAAAAAAAATCACTGTTCCACATGCAGGAATTGTTGGAAAAACGGTCCAAAACCGTTCACAGGCGTCATATCGTTTCTGCATGTCTGTATCGCTTAATTCATTAACAAATGACGGACGGTATGGTTTCATGTGATCATCTTTTGTCATGTGAACTCTCATTGTGGACATGAGGACTGCAAGTTCTTGTGATCGTTTCCGAAGTGATTTTTTCGGTGAACGAGCCACCGATGCAATCACACCTTCACATTGTTCTGCTCCCGTTGTTGGTCTTCCCGCTGGTCTGTCCTTGTGAAGCCTGTTTCAAACAGCGTTTTCTCCCAGCGTAATACCGTCTTGTTTGGTGGTGCAGCCTTATTGAATCTTGTGTTGAAATTATTCTTGATATCATGCATCGTTTTGCCAGTATGTGACCTTTCATGAACCCATGTGCTCATCACTATCCTTTCCTCCAGAGTGTAAGTGGACTGGTCTGCCATTGTTCACACAACTCTAATACCTTGAAAAGAAAAAAATGTCAATGAATCACATATAAATTCAATTAATCACAAAAATAAAGTTGGTATTACAATATGTACATTTTGTAGGGGGTGACGGGACTTTTCGAACACCCTGTACTTTACTCTATTACTCTGTACTTTACTCTATTACTATTATGTTCATTTCTCGTGTCTATTAATTCTTTTTATTGTGTTGGTATCATATCTAAAATAATGACTGTGTATTTGTTTCATGTCTGTAATAATAACTTAAGATAAGATTAATATATGTGATATGGACCGTATTCCTTCCATTACTTCATTCATGTATTAATCATAATGTAAATGTGACTTGTATATCTTGTATTTATTTGTAATTAATCTGAAAGCCCAGGAGAGTCTCACGCTTAAGGGTCAAATTATATAAAAATAGATATTCCAGTTGATGGTATTATTGTAACAACAAAATTGTAATATTTTTGGATCAATGAAAGAAAGCCACCCTCAGCCTTGTTTAGTTAGCTTTATTTAGGTCAACTGTACGCCCTTGACGATTGGTTAGGTTAGGTCGTTATATTTTCATTAGTTAGCCTTATAAAGCTAACTAAAGAAGGCTGGGGGTGGCTTTCTTTCATTGATCCATATTTTTTTTATAAATAAACTTTTGCAACATGAGTATGAGTAGGCAACTTAAGTCAGACATTTGTAACTTAAGCCTATATTGTACCATACTTAAGTCTCCGGGTAGGGCATAGCAAAGTCAGTTGATTCCTTATAGTAGGCCTTAGCTTAATGTGTACCAAAATTTTTTGAAAAGTATAAAAAGCGTATTTAAAAAAAGAAGCCAATTTTGACCGAAGACGTGATTTTCCATTTGGTTTGAAATGCTCGCGTTAAGTTTTAACTCTCTTAAAGATGAGCTGTGCACTTCTTTCCTCGAGTAATGGTCGTTGTAATTACTTCTTTAGTGACGTCGGAATGCTTTGGCGGATGAGACAAAGGCGTAAGGAACTACAGTATTCACTTTATTACGCGTCACTGGAAACTAATTTAGTCAAATTTCGAGTCCAATATTTTTGTGAGCCGACCTATGTTCAGTTTTACAGCGTTATCGTAAAGTTTTCTCGAGTTTATTACGTAGGCCTATGTCATCTACAATTCCCCCCCCCCCCCTATTCCACAGCATACGAAAGCCATGCCATTCTGACTTTTCATTTATAAAAGTATCATTGACGTGGAACTTAGCCTCAGATTGAAATGAAAATAGTTTTTCCGATTTTTTTTATTTATTTGTTTTAATATTTTTTATTTTTAATTCACATTTATTTTATTGTTTCATAGTTTAATTTCGTTTAGTTCTAACTTCGTACTAGAATAATGCCAAGATTGGGCCCAGTAGATGCTTAAATTTTTAGATGTTTGGGTGTAGACTCTAAAGTACACTAATTTAGAACATTAATATACCATTCTTATTTCTACATTTGATGTAAGCACCTGATTGTGATATAAAACTTTGTGGGCTCACCCATTTTGAAGGTTTTCCAGTTTCTAATGAGTCTTAAGCATTATCTGATGACCTTTGTCTAAGATTAGCCATGGTGGAAAGGAACTAGGCCTAGTCTATATGTCTACGGTAAGAAATCGGTCAGACTCCTATGCTCGAGGGGAATTCTCGCTCGTTATCATTGTAGTTCGTAATTCCTTTGTGATTTGATGTTCTTAAAAAAAATAAATAAATAATAAAAACCTGTTATATGACAGATACGCCGAGTGAAGATTTTACATAAGATTATTTTAGGCCCCTGAGCTCTTTTTTTTCATAGGTTCACACTAAAAATGTGACGAGTATCCTAGTAGGCCCTATTTTAAAATGTTTTATGTTCACTCACGCTAATACATTATAAATGGAAGGTTTTTGTACATAGAAAACAAAATTAATAATAATCTGCATTAGGGTTTATTTCAGCTTTGATTTGAAGGTATGCATATTTTCACCATTGGCGTCAATAGGATCAGACTAAGGACGTTATTTTACGAAAAGTGCAACAGGACTATCCCTCGTCTATCTTTTGGCTCCCGTTCTCTCACCTCTACGTTCGTGCGTGACATGATTATATCATTGCATGCATGAAGAGCTCATTTTGAGCACAATTCGAATGTCGGTTATTGGAGTGAAAATCCAGGCGGATTTTGGCTGTGATAATCCCGGTATGAATTTAGTAAACTTGACTGACTGGTGAAGCGGTTTTTTGTTTGTTTGTTTACGATTTGTGTGTGTGTGTGTGTGTGTGTGTGTGTGTGTGTGTGTGTGTGTGTTAGAAAATGGAGGCCAGGATAAAACTAGTTTTAGGCATTCAATATTAATATCTTACGGAATCACCGGAAGCGTGGTCCTCTGCAGCTAGGACAAACCTGGTGCGAAATACAGGTTATGTATGTATGTATGTATGTGTATGTATGTATGTAGTGGTGGACCGGATATCCGCATCCGCACCATTTTAACATCCGCACGGATGTTATGCGGATATTACCTCTAATAAATTATGCAATTTACAATTAAATTAGCTTATAAAGTAGCTTATAAGGCCCAGTCATGCACATTTCATGCAAAGTATTAATTATTAATGAACAAACAAATATATAAACCTGAAAATATACCTGGTAACACAGAAAATTGAATGAAACTTGTTTCATTGAATTTTCTGTGGCTGAAACTCTTGAGAAAGTTATTTTTTTTATCATAATGAAAACATTAATATTAATTCGTATGCATTGCCTGCCATAATAGTAATATCACGAAATTTGAAAAATTGTCATATATTCATAATCCTATATTATATTGATAGATTAACTAAATATCAGCATCCGCGGAATTGAAATTAAAGATCCGCATCCACGGATGTTGAAAAACTGACATCCGGCCCACCACTAATATATATATATTATACTAGGTCACCAGTGGAATAACACAGGGCTGTGGAGTCGGCACATAAAAAACCGACTCCGACTCCTCAATTTTTTGTTTATCCGACTCCGACTCCGAAGGTATATTAATTCTAAATCTGCTATGATGATAATTACACGAGGCATTTCATCACCACCACGTGAAGCATCATCATCTGTGGTCATTGTTACGGTAACTTTGTCTGTAGTAAAGAATCTTGTAAGTGGTGCTTGTCGTTCAGTAGATTTCTGATCTTTTGTTAACTTTGAAGTAGTTGGAAGGTTTTTATTACTATCTTTCTCAATGACAACTTCTAAAATTTTGGGATGGAAACACTGCAAATGTCTTTTCAAATTTGATGCTCTGGTTGGTGCATTTTTATCAGAGCCAGTAAAACCACTGATTTTGCTTCACATAATTTTTCATCATCATCATCATCTTCTATCATACACTGACACACGAAATGTTTCCCATCTGTGGTTATTGTAAAATATTAAAAAACTGCAGACTTTGTTGGAAGTGTCTTTGCCATTGTGAAAGAGGTTTTAGACTTGAAAGTTAAAAACTTATGAAATTTAGAAAGAACTCGAAATTAAATAAGCATTAAAAATAAAAAATATTATCTGAAAAGAAAAAATGAATTAATGGCATTAGTGTCTGAAATGGAAAACATTGTGTTTATTATTTAAGTGGTTTAACCACCATAGCTGCCAGTGATATCACACACAAAAACATATTTTATTAAAATTTATATTGAGGTCGGAGTCGGTACATTTTTACCGACTCCGACTCCGATTCCAGCACCACCAAAATTGCTCCGACTCCGACTCCACGACTCCGACTCCACAGCCCTGGAATAACACTGCTCAGTATTACCATAATCATTTTCTTGCTTGTCATTAGTAATGCAGACACTTCAGGCTTTATAGGTGGGTGCATGATTTATCAGGAACAAGATGCACGCAAGTTTGTTTATTTCCCAAGTTCCCAAGGTAACACGAATGTAACCGTTCCAATCACAAGTACATTCATATCACCTTAGGCTCGCTCTACGCAAGTTGGACAAAGAAACCAATTTGTAATTTCAAAAGTACCTTCGCATAATCATATTTATACCTAACCTAATTATTTTGAACTTTAATTTTATGCCGTAACCTATTATATATACAGGGCGTCCCAAAAAAATGTATACACACTTTAACAGCTGATAGCTCAATTGATGTTTCTTTCTTTCCAAGTTAAACCCATTAGAATTAATAATGGCAGTCAGACTAAGCTTTGAACAAAGGAAATTCATTCTAAAATGCTACTGGAAGTGTGAAAACGCAGTTGAAGTGCAAAGACAGTTTAGGAGGGAGTTTCAAACAGATCCACCAACGCGACTTACCATCACTCGAATTAGAGATAAGTTTGAAGCCGATGGAACTGTTCAGAATGTCCACAAGAAGCGTTCCGGAAGACCACGGACATCGACAAGCCCCACAAAGCAAGAAAGAGTACTGGAAACGTATCACCAAAGTCCAAGAAAATCTGTGCGGCAAGCGAGTCGTGAGGTAGGAATTTCAGAATCGTCTGTCCAACGCATTTTGAAGCGCTGTCAATGGAAAAGGTACATTCCAAGATTAGTCCATGCTATTAATGATGATGATGATCCGGACCGAAGAGTGGAGTATTGCGAGTGGTACTTGGCACGATGTGGATGTGGATTGGACGAAGGGGTTTCGTAGAATACCCTCCGCGTTCACCAGACCTCACACCACTAGACTTTTTTTTATGGGGATACTTAAAAGACAAAGTCTACGCTATAAAACCTGCAACAGTCGCTGAATTGAGAGCAGCCATTGAACGAGAATGCACACAAATACCAAACGAAATGTTTCGTGATGTTTGCGATTCCATTGCTTCGCGTTATCAGCAGTGCCTGGACCAGAACGGACGTCAGTTTGAAAACAGGCGTTAACAAAACAATTAAATAATGTCTGTAGATTCTATTACATTTTGAAAATGAAATGTATTTTAATAAACACTGCCTTTATAAGTATTTAAAGTGTGTATACATTTTTTTGGGACGCCCTGTATATATATGTGTGTGTATATATATATATGTGTGTGTGTGTGTTAGGAAGTAGCTACATTTTGTAATGCGACGTAACAAGATAGTCTGTTGCCAATGAATGACGAGAGCCAACTGAGCCAACTGGAACAAAAGTTGTTCAATATTCTATCGAAGGAACGGCGTAATCATGAAAATACTGGGTTAATTGCGTAACCTAACCGGATGTTATTTTGCCCAATACAGTTATGCCCAACTGAATTTGGTATAACTGTATTAATATAATTATACAGAATGCTCATAAATTATCTTGACAAATTCAACTACAACCGAACTGAATTTGTAAAGATAATTTATGGACACCGTGTATTAAACTTTCGATATATATGTGAAGTTTTTATGAACTATAATATTGATTAAACCTATTAGGTTTACACTGAAGATAGGCTATATAGTAGGCCAAATTGTAGACCTGTAGATCTTCATTTCCCATAAAAATGATTGCTAAGATTTTTTTTTTTTTTTTAAAGTTTGAATTCATCCTCGCAGATCAATTCTCAACCACAACAGTCTCATTTATTTGGCAGACAGACGTCTGTTGATATCGGCTAATTTGTAAACGGATTTTGCTTTTAATAAGTTAGAATGTACCTTTTATAGTTGCAGACAGACGTAATGTGAGAATATGGTACAGGCAGCCTTGATCAGATAAGGCGTACACGTAAATCATACCGGTATAATATAGAAAATGAAGATACAGGTATAGAAATTAATTTCTTGCGAGATAGAGGTATAGGAATTTTAGTGTGACGATGAGTAATCAAACAATCGCAAGGATTCCTTGCGAATAATGTTGAAAAGAGCGTAAACAGAGAGTTGTGCTTTTTACACGGTCTTCCACAGTCTTCCATTTTATTTCTCAAAAAGAAGGTAGTTAAATGGAAGATGGCTACCTTTCGTTTGCTTGGATTCACTTTCTTTCGGCCCATCTGTCCGGGGGCCGAACCTGTATAAGCTAATGAAATGTGGATAACCTTGGTTTTTGCTTCCGCCAGAATTGTTCATTCTGACGAAGGTCAAGCTCGTCACTTGTCACGTGGAATCCGAACCACGCCCCACCAGCAGCCCAGCCTCTCAACCACTAGGCTACCCAGGGTACCTATTTATCTACCAACCAATTTTTTTGTGTAGAAGGATGAACAACTGGGTTTTGCTGCGCGTCGTCTGCCGTCACCGGGTCTCAATTCCGGGGTCGATGGATTCGTGGTCAGCGACGCAAACCACCACCACCACCACTACTTCAAAGCAATAGTGATAAAATGTATACCCGTCAGATACGATGTTATTACATTACTGTGTAATAATGTTAAAACATTCCAATAATGTTTTTCTTTGAATATTTTATGATTATTTTTTTTTTATTTGTGTCGAAAATTTCCGACACATTCCGTGGGCCGAGCAAAACTGTCTCAAGGGCCGAATCCGGCCCACGGGCACGCTGTGCATTACTAATAGTTTGAAGCAGGGGCGGGATTTGGGAAGAAAATGTTGAGAGGAGGGTAAAAAAAAGTTTAAAAACTAACAAAGTTAGGCTTCATAATCGCGAATGTTTCATATGTTACTTTTGAATATGCAAAAATATAGTATATGAAGCAGGTTTACTAACAGTTTTATACATCACAATTCTGCGAGTTTTAATAATAATCATTGGTCAAAGGTAAGAAGTAAAACTATTGTATCGTCCGCAAGTACATTGTGGGATGCAAAGTTTGTTATTTAGGTATAATGCAGATGTATATTTGCATTGAAAAGCATAGTTCCTGTTTCCAGACTTTTGGCTCACCGTGTGTGTGTAATATGAAATGGCTCCCACCGGGGCTAATCCACCACCTCTGGAGTAGATGGTGAGGGCGCTAGCCGATACATTATGACGGGCTAAAAGTTAACATGACCTGTCGATTAGGGTTGCCAGATTTTTCAAATGCTCATGCGGAACCAAAAAAATTTTTTTTAATTTATTTATTTTTTTAAGTCCAATTTTTTCTTCAAATTGAAACTAGATTTCTTCAATGGTTACAACAAACAAAATTAGAAAAATTTAATTAAAATAATGCTTAACAATTAAACATCGTGAATAATATTGAAATTATTATACATAATATTGAAATATCGTAAATAATATTGAAATTATCATAGCATATTAAATATTGTAGTATACATAGCTTTACTAATTATACAGGGTGTCCATAAATGTTTACCCTGAAAACAGTATGCTCTCATGTTTTAATGACGAATCTTACATCCGTTTTCTTTTTACAGGTGATCTCGTACACGCATAGAGTTTCTTTGCTGGTGTGTTTCGTCTACCGCATTCGCCGCTAGGAGCGCTGTAGTAGCTGTTCAGTTAAGATGGCGTTTGTGACAGAGAAGGCACAATGTGTTGTGTGGCTTGCATAAACAAAATCTCCTGTCAGTGTTCAGCGAAGGTTCAGAACAAAGTATTGAAAGAATCCACCTGATGTGAAGTTAAGTAAGTCGTGGATGAAAAAATTCTTGGAAACTGGAGACGTGGAAAAGGGAAAGAGCAGTGGTAGACCGTCAGTTTCCGATGGAACGGTGGAAAACATTCAAACTGCTTTCACACGGTTACCAAGGAAATCGGTGAGACAAGCTTCATGCCAACTAAAGATACCGAAGTCTACGGTGCACAAGGTGTTACATAAACGTTTGAAGTTACACGCCTACAAGGTACAAATTGTTCAAGAACTGAATCCTGATGACCGTCCAAAACGTGAACAATTCGCTATTGACATTTTGAACAACATTGACGAGGATAATGACTTCTTGTTACGTGTCTGCTTTTCAGACGAGGCTACGTTTCATCTTAGTGGTAGAGTCAACAGAGACAGTTAGTACGGCAGCTAAACAAGTTGAAGTGGACAATCCGGACAAAAGCACCAAACTTTCCCTACTTGTATATTTTGGACCAACAATTAAAAATATCCCCGGAACCACCTTCAGAGACCATTACTTGGCCGCCATATTGGATTTCAAGATGGCCGCCATAGACAAAATGGAATTTCTGATATAAGTTTCAATAGAGAATTCCCTTGGCATGTTTGGCATCAAACTATATGTTTTTTGGCATGATCAGATCAATAAAACAACTTTTAAGCTGATCAGAAGTATGTTTACTGCAGAAATCACACTTCGTACAACATATACAGTGAAAATCGTGAATATTTTAACACAAAAACCATGTTCAAGAAAACCATGTTTAAGAAAAATCAACGAAACTATAACAATTGAAGATTTCACCCACCAAAAAGTAGACCTTTAGCTCTACAGGGTGGGCCGTAAGTTTCCATACATAGGAAAAATAAACATTTTTTTATGGACAACCATTTTTATTTATATAATATGCTCTACATGGTTGCCATTGTTTTGAAAACACATTTCAATACGTGTTCCCCACTGTTGATGAACACGCATTAGCACAGTTGACGTTATGCTTGTAATGGCGTTGGTGATACGTTCCTTTAGATGATTTATGTCTCGTATCTTTTCCTGATACACCATGGCCTTCAAGTGCCCCCAAAGATAGAAATCAAGGGGGGTGAGATCTGGGGATCTGGGAGGCCACTCCACAGGACCACGCCGACCAATCCAAGCATCCGGAAACTGCTGATCCAAATACCGACGCACGTGAAGACCATAATGAGGTGGAGCTCCATCTTGCTGGAAGTAAACTGGGAAGTTACCTTCCTCGTTTAGCAGGGATGGGAAAATCTCTTCTTGCAACATGTTAAGATACCTTTCGGCATTAAGATTTCCACTGACAAAAATTGGTCCAATAATTCTGTCACCCCATATCCCGCCCACACCATCACTTTACCGGCACCTTGCATCTTCGTCGGACTCAGCCAGTTAGGGTTAGCATTACTCCAATAACGTATGTTTTGCCGATTAACCTCTCCATTGACGTAAAAATTTGCTTCATCAGTAAACAAGATCTTAGTTGAAAAGTTTGCATCCTCGTTCACTTTGGTTAATGCCCATTCACAGAATTCCATCCGTCTATCCGGGTCGTCTTCACTCAAATGCTGTGCCATATGCAATTTGTATGGATGCCATTTGTTTGCTTTCAAAATGCGCCTGATACTCGATCTGCTGACACCACTTTCTGCAGACAACCGTCGTGTACTTTTTCTGGGACTCCGTGTAAGCGCTGTAAGTATCGTAGCTGTTGTGTCTTCATCGGTGGCTGTACGTCTTGGACCACTTCGCGGTTGATCTGCAACATTTCCAGTTTTCTGAAACTTGTTAATAAGTTTTGCCACAGTGTCGTGTGTGATGTTCGTTCCATGTTGTCTGTTAAAGTTCATTGCAACCATGCGACTGCTTCCCGACCCAGCCATCAGTATGATTTCAATTCGTTGCTCTTTCGTCAAACGCATATTCTTAGGGTATCTGAAACATAAAAACAAACGTTTAAATTTTCCTATGTATGGAAACTTACGGCCCACCCTGTATAACTGAATGTGGGAGAGGAAAATTGGCAAAATATGTGCATTTTAAAAAATGAAATTCTACAAAGGTCAAAATGCTACCCTTTCATATTTGCACAATTTTCATGCATTATTCGTGGTTCTATAGAAAACTTGTATTAACAACATTTGTAGAGTAAGGGCAGGGCTATTAAATGGGCACCATAAAATGGAAATATCTTGGCATTTAGCATTGCAATGCCTACTGTCCCAACTCACCCCCTGTCCCGAACTGTCCCAACTCACCCCGCTCGACGCTATATGTTAAACTGCACAGTTGCAGCTACACAGTTCTGTACACTTCCACCTGGCCTTCTTGCAAGCACACCTGGTGCCACATCCACTCTTGCTCTTGCAGCCGCATTTGACCAATTCGCTGCAAGCTTTAGATGCTACTGGTCTTGTGGTCCAAACTGGTGTCCATGACTGGGACTCTTCGCTAAAGGTCCATCCCCATCCTTCAGGAGTTGGAAGATTCTGTTCACTTCTCTCACAGGTCGACCATATTCCTCCCTGGTATGTGACCCTCCTGGTGTGTTGGAGAAGAGCATCCTGAGTTGGTGGGATAGTCTCCATAGCTTTTCCCTTCTGACAGAACATGACCTTTCTTGCCTCATCTACACGTTCAATGTCACTGGTGTTGTCATAGAGGACAACTGTGTACCGTTCAAGAAGCTTGAAGTGGGGAGTTTCGGCGTCAACATCTGCAAATGGATTTCGTGCCATGAATGTGAATGCTTGTGTTACCTCAGGGTAATGGTGCCATGCTGCCCATGCCGTATTCTTGCCCCTTCCGTAAAAGGATGATGTATCACATCCCGTGAAACAGTGGTAGGGATGTGCATCTCTCTTCACCCAAAGAGGCACAGATTGTGTTAATATGATGGTAAGTGAAGTTTTTCCCAGTGCCAAAACCAACCCAAATATTTACTTCAGATCTTATGGACGTCAAGTGATGGAATTTTCCTATTAGAATGACAATAACATCCGTGTCTACAGTTCTGATCATGCAGTTAATGTGCCCTTCCTTTATTGCATCTTGAAGATGAATGAACAGTCTAGTGTCTGCCTCCTCATGGTCGCATCTTGGCATTGTGCGGTCGGCCCCATTGATGATGACTTCAGGTCCTGATGTAATAACAACTTCTTTGTTAGGAACTTCCATTGCAGCAACCTTGTCTGATAGGAAAGCGAACAGTTCTTGCTTGTTTCTAGAGTCTCGAAGGAAGTCATGCCAATTTAGGGGTAATTTGGTTTTTCCTTCAACCTTTCTTCTGATTCCTTTTCCCCGTTTTTCTCTGGTAGTCTCTTTTAAGGTGCTTGCAGTGTAGGTATCCCAGACGATGTCAATTCGCTGGCAAGTTTCTAACTGTTTGATGAGATAAGGGACGAATACACGATCTGCATACTCTTCAAAGTTGGTAACACCTGCAGTAGACAGCAAATGGACGATGGCAGCTCCATCAAGAAGTTTCACATCAAAAGGATCTGGAGGGTTGTCCTTGTTTTCAAATGTAATGATTTTCAGTAGGTCAGACTTTTTCCCAAACCGCAATTTCCCACCATCAGATAGGGAAGAAGGAAAGGGGTGATTCTCGTGTTGGAAGAATGCATCCATGTCACTATGCCGATGTTGCATAACAATATACAGATGAGAGAATAGAGCAACATCGTTCTTCAGTAGTTGGATTCCCCCAACATTCCGTACCTGAGATTTCGGCCGAGGACATCTGAAGAGGGCAAGCGAGTTCTTCTTGATCGGTGTATGAATTGACCTTGTACAATCTGTGACAACTTCTTTGTAGTATCGGCTATATTGCTCCTTACCCAAATCCTTTATAGTTCTCACTGTATGGACCACAGATTCATCCATGACATTCCTTGTGTCTAAGGCCAGTAACTCATTCCCATTATCACAAAATGGATTTCCCATATCACGGAAGACTTCAACGAGATTAGAAACATGATCCTTGAATCTTCTCTGTGTAGATAGTCCTTCTTCGTGGTGGAAGTTGTTGTCTTCAGTTTCTGGAAGGTTTTCGTCTTCATATTCAGTAATCAATCTGGCTTGTTCTGGCCCTGCTACCATCCACTTCTTGAATGCCACTGGATTCTCAGTCAGACCCCCGCGCCTCCTGTACCTTTGACTTTCTCATTGTTTTGTTCATGCGCTTGGTCTAAAGGCATGGCTGAGAATCTCTTCTTGGTCTTGTGTACTACCCAGTGTCCATTTCGTGAAAACTCATTCATAACTGGCTGAGGGAGATTCTTCATGTCCCGGATGTGGAGTGGAAGCCAACGTGCGTAATTCTGGTGGTCAAGAGCAAAGAACCAGGGAACTACTTTCTTCAAGCTTTCTACATACAATGGAAAGTCTCCTGCACGATGTGATCGTATGAATATGAGGCCGTCTATCTCCATCTGAAGAATTGTCTCCCACTATTGGAATGTTGGACTGACCTGAACCATCTTCTTCTTCCACTCTTCCTTTGTCTTGTCATCATAGGGACCAACAGTTTCCATAAAGGCTTCATGCTGCAGCTTTGCCAATGTCAAAGCTGTTACCTGGTGAGCATGTCTGGTTCTTGTAAGATGAGAGGCTTTAAGAAATGAGTCAACAGTTCCTGCCGAAGCAATGCCTGCTTGTGTCAAGGCATTTGTCCACCCAGATCCCTCTAGATAATCTCCATACGTTCTCCACATGGCCATCTCTGTATGTAGACCTCCAAACATGACGATGACCTTGTCTTCTCGGTGGGTGTCTGGCCACTTCCACTGAATGAATTTACCAAGGGCATATAGGGGTGCATCGAATGCAACAACTGGTATTTGCCCGAGGTTAAGGAATTCAGTAGCAGACCGAACAACATTCATTCCATGCTTGATCATCGCTGGAGTAGCGGCCTTTTCATGGAATAAGGGAAGGAGGTAGGAAAGGGTTTTCATTTGATCTTCATCTTGTTCTTGCCTTGTAGCGTGGTATGCTGACCATGATATAACATCACCCTTCCCTATCGTGTCTTTCTCCAAGATCCTGAACGCTTCTTTCATCCACTCCTTTTCCTGGAAACATGCTTCATGGTAGTGTCCCTCAATAGGGTCAGACACATTAAACAACTTCAGGACTTCTACCTTGGTTTTGTCCATTGCAACAGCTGGTACAATTGAGTAGGACATGAGTAACTCCAAGTCCTTTGAACCTAGAGAAGGTAGCACAAGATCACCTTGTTTGGTTCCACAGTTTGAGACAGTTGGGAACTGAAACAGACTAATCCCTGTACCATGAAATGATCCAACGGCAGTTGTACTAGATGGGTTGTAATCCAGATTGTCAAGTGCCCCAACAATAAATGGTCCATGACGAAACTGAGCTGGTACAACCACTCCTTTGGTCTTGAAGTTCTGG
Source organism: Bathynomus jamesi (assembly GCA_023014485.1). Lineage (NCBI taxonomy): Eukaryota > Metazoa > Arthropoda > Malacostraca > Isopoda > Cirolanidae > Bathynomus > Bathynomus jamesi. The sequence goes on along the minus strand of JAJOZX010002695.1, from coordinate 129,853 downwards.
CACACTGCTGTTGCAAGTTGGCTTTCGACTTGAAGAATTCGGTCATAACTCACACTGAGACCCAATTCATATAGTTGTGTAATTAATGATTTTGACCGAAGTATGAATTTTCAGACCAAGATACAGAGGCAATGGTGGTTCTCTTTCCAAAGAATGGCGAACCTTAGATGATGATGTATGCTTGTTCCTAAAATTAAAAAGGATAAGTTGCGAGACAGTGAGAGTTGCAGGGGAGTCTTCTGGTGTTTGGTCCTTCACGTCAGCACCATTTGTGATCATAGATATAAGGGTTTTCAAGGTTGTAGGTACCGATTCCTGTTGACAACCAGATGGAAAGGCACCTGCAAACTTGAATCCAGTAGAGTTGACGATTTCCTTGCGTATGATTCTAGCAGCTTTTACAAGAATCATAGTATCTCCTTCAAAATTCTGTCTATTTGTCTCTCTGAGCATTTCCTGAATTCCCTGCTGAAAAACTAAGATTTTGTTCTTGCCATCACTCACTTCCTGGGCATATGGGAAATACTCCAGAATCTTCTCTCTGAATCGTCCTCTGTTCATTTCCTTATTAATACCTAAGTCCCGAAGTCTTTTTTGATACAGATCAAATAGCACAGAAAACTTAATTTGAAAGATTCCTTCTTCCACGCAATTTTCTACATGATTAACGACCTCAACTATTGCCTTTGCTTTCATCAAGTTTTCTTCATAGCCTTCTTCCTTGCTCTGTTTTTGTCTCAAAAGTGAGCGGTAACGGTTCCGATAAAATGTCAAGCATTGCAGATGATACTTGGCTTCAGAGCTGGGCAGTATTTAAATACATTTGTATTTAAATACATTTGTGTATTTAGAACTGTATTTATAAATACATTGTTTTTCATGTATTTAAATATAGTATTTAAATACTTTAATGAGTATTTAAATACTCAAAATATAAAAATGTAAATACTTTTACTGTTTAATACACGTTCTGTACTAGCACAGTACGACGCGTCGACAGTGTAGTACAGCATGGTTCATGTTTCAACGTGTCACTTCAATCAGTTGTGTGCCACTCTTAGTCGAAAGCGGTTGATTTCTTTATCGTGTGCGTGTCATGGCTTCAACAAGCAAATTTGTATGTATTTACAAATGTATTTAAATACAATTGATGTATTTTGTATTTAGTATCTAAATACATTCGTAAAATGTATTTAGTATTTAAATACATTTCTCCCATGTATTTAGTATTTAAATACATTCAATGTATTTATTGCCCAGCTCTGCTTGGCTTCAATGGCCATGAGATCACCACCTCCTATTCTAGACATTAGTTCTGTGTCACTGAGTTCTGTAGCCATCATTCGTAAATTGACGTCAGTGCCAAATGTACTGAATTCGTGAAGATGCCCATGTGTTTGTTGACAAAACACACAAGTTGCTTTGTCCATAGGATGCCGCTGAACCCGCTTCCCCGTAGATGAACTGGTTTCACCTTCATCCGCCCTTTCTCTCTTTTTTGTAGCCCTTTCAAGCTTTTCTTTACTAAATTTAACATGGCATGACTTGTGCCACACAGCTTTATTCTGAACCAGATCTTCAACAGTCACCTCTTCATTGAAAAGAAGAGGAACTGGTAGTCTTCCAAGATTCTTGAATGCGTTGACATTCTCCATAAATGTTGCATATGCTTCAGTTTTTTTACCACTCGCAGCATTGAGTGGACATTTAAGAGTCTCACATTTGCTCTCTTGACAAACCATGCATTTGCTCCAATCCATGTTCACAAATCACCTTCAAAACAGAAAAGCACATATTATATAGTTATATTATTAAATATTTTACATTAAATAAACATTTAAGGGTAATTCTGATTATTTTATAGCAATCCTGGCATCGAAATATGTAGGTTTAGGGACTATTTATTTACAATTACTCCTCACAATAGTTTGTTGATTTCTAGCTGGCAGCCATCTTGGATTTCCAAAATGGCAGCCAAGATAGGGTTGTGCGTCTTGGTTCCGGGGAAAAATTGGTAGCTAAGGTCCTGAACAACATTTGAGCCAAGTTTGGTGCTTTTGTCCAGAATGTCCTTACTTCAAAAATCAGGGTCTAAGCTACTGCACTAAGTGTGCGTATTTGGGGATCGGAAAACCCACGTGCCGTAAGGGAGCATATTTGGGGCAGTCCGAAGATCAATGGCTGGTGTGGACTAATGCATGACCAGATAATTGGTCCTTTCTTCTTCGCTGAGAACACTGTTTCCGCAACTGTGTACCTGGATATGCTCACCAATTACGCCATCCCCCAGCTGCAGGACAGGCAGCCAACTGTCATCTTCCAACAAGATGGGGCATCCCCTCATTGGGCGCATGTTGTTCGTGAAACTCTCGACGCAACATTTCCAAATCGATGGATTGGCAGGGACGGGCCAATCCCATGGCCCCCCAAGATCACCAGACATTACCCCGCTGGATTTCTTTCTTTGTGGTCATGTTAAAGATTTGGTTTATGCAACAGTTGTTCCAGATATCAGGACATTGCGAGAACGCATTACGGATGCAATTGCAACAGTTAACCCACAAATGTTGGAAAATGTGTGGCGTGTGTGTGAATACCGTTTAGACATTTTACGTGCCACTAGGGGTGCACATGTGGAAGCTTATTAAGTTCATTAACTATGTATCAAAACTTTGTATGTTTATCTACCTATGATTAAAACTGTGTTTGAATACGAGTGTTTATTTAAAAGTTATAGCATGCTCTAATCAGGGTAATCATTTATGGACACCCTATATTATGACACATGTCAATATTTTTCTGAACTTTTAATCTTCAAAATTTTAGCTCCATCTTCTGACTTAAAGTATAACTGAAATTATCAAGTTGTGTGGTCAAGCAATCGCAGGATTCACACTAATTTAAAGCTTACAATATAACTATAGCCGAAAAACTGCCAACTCGTGGCCAAACACAACATTTTATAAGCGTTATGTAATTTCTAGGATGTTCTAGAATCTAGAACATTCAACATTACAGAATTCTACAGGATCCTACATAGTTCTAGAAAATTTTAAGTCAATTCATCCCGAAAAAATTTGCTTAAATATTTTGTGAGGGACATTTTGAATACAAAGCGAGACACGGGATCAGGTGGCCCAAAAAAAAAACGCCTTGAGATTTGAATATCAATAACTTTAAAAATATGCAGTTCACACTTCCAAAATTTACATAACTTTTACCTCAATCTATTGATAAGCTGTCATAAAAATTTCAGACCTCTACATAAAATACTTTTTCCACAGCTGAGGGAAAAATGAGGTATGGTAAAAAAACCCGAATATCCTAAATCCTAAATGTGTATAGCGGTACCCGACAATTATTCTAAGACTTGTAGTAGTTTCCTTAGCCTATGGATAATCTGTTAGTCTCTGAAAAATGTCAGATGATATAGGCTACGCCCATCTTAAATACTGCTTTTTAAACTTACCCTTCAAATTATGGTTCTAACTAATGGTGAAAAAGCGGTGACTGAAAAGTGTTTCTTGGAAAAAAGATGGACTGGGGCAGGAATTTTTAGGGAATTTCCAGGAATAACTTGTAATATTACGTCTGTGAATAAAATAATTAAAGAACTTAAAAGCAACCGGTTCGACTGCACGGAAGCGTGGAAGTAAGTGGTCGGCCTAAAACAGTTTACACTGAAAACAATATAGAAATGATCGAAATTGCAAGAAATTTAGGTATCAGTCAGAATTCCATACAAAGGATGGAGAGAATGGTAGGATTTAAAGCATTTAAAAGGATCCGTGTTTCAAGATGTGACAGCAATGCAAGAGCTAAAAGAAAAATTCGGTGTAGAAAATTGCTTGACAGATTTTCGTTCAATGATGTTAAAAAAATAGTTTTTACAGATGAAAAAGATTTCACCACGAAGATTGCTCGAAACTCCGGGAACGTTGTTGTTTATGGTCGGCGTAAGAAAGACATTCCTCCATCGAGACTTTACCACCAGACAAATCAGTTTACCAAAAAAATCATGATATTAGCAGGTGTATCGTGGAATGGAAAGACGAAAATTCATTTCATTTCAGAAAATAAAAAAATTAATTCAGAAACCTATGTAAATCTCTTAGAGGAGAATATTTTGCCCGATTGTCGGCGTCTGTATTATGGAAACGATTTCATACTCCAAGATGGTGCTACAGCTCATACTAGCAAGTTCACACAGGATTATCTAAATAGAATGTAGTAAACTTCATTGGAAAAAACGACTGGACCCCGCAATCACCTGATTGCAATCCCATGGATTATTGCATATGGAAAACACTAGCACAGAAGATTTATGAATGCCAAACAGAAAAGTTTACAGAAATGCAATTAAAGAAAAAATACTCGAATGTTGGGACAAAATAAAATTAACAGAAATCAGAAAATGTATCATGTCGTGGAAGAAAAGGTTAAGATTAGCTTGTAAGCAGGACGGCGGACATATTGATCATATTTGTTGATAAGATGTGAATAAAAATTTTTTCAGTTTATGATATTCGTTTTTTTTTCACCATACCTCACCATACTCCTTCAGAGTTGAGGAGGTCTGTTGTTGGGCCTTTAATTTGGGAATACTACACATTCTGCCTTTCCTATTTTCCAGAGTTGTTTGGATGGTAATTGGGTTTAATAGTTTGATGTTTGGTACCAGTTTTTCGATTATTTTCCACATGTAGATAATGGTGTACCTCTCTCTCCTTCTTTCCAGGGAGTACAGATTTAGTTTATGTAGTCTTTCCCAGTGTAGTTGAGTTCTTTGCAGCCATCAATCTTGGCTGTGAAATGTGTGTGCGTTTCTTCTAGTTTATTAATTTCTTTTTTTATATGGGGACGTCAAAACTGAGCAGTATTCAAGTTTTGGTATGCTCAGTGTCCTCAGCAGGAGAATCACTACTGTCTTGTACCTCCTTTTGAACGTTCTTAGTACCTGTCCCGCGACTCTCTCTGCTTTGTTTATTGCTATCCGATTTTGTGTGTCGAATTTGGCATCATCGGTCATTATTACCCCCAAGTTGACCACTTTCGTGCTTCTCTGAATTTCTTGTGTATCTGGAGCATATTTATGCAGTCTAAATTCCTCTTTTCTACCATATCTCAAGAGCTGAAATTTCTCGGTGTTAAATGTCATGTTGTTGTCTTCTGACCATTTGTATATTTTGTTTGTGTCCCCTCTGCAAGGCTTCCACTTCGTTTGCATCGCTGCTTTGAAGTGCTTTTGCTGCCGATTTTTGTATCGTTCGCAAATGATGTTACCATACTGTTGCTGTTTACTCTGTCTATGTCTGTTAGCATGATAATGAACAGGAGTGGGTCCAGCACAACCTTGTGGTACTGAGCTGCGTACTTTTGATTCTGATGATGATACATCTTGAATTTTGACAACGTGTAGTCGTTTTCTGAGGAAGTTGTAGATCTATTTTTCCACTTTGCCTGTTATTCCCATATGTTTCATTTTATATGCTACTAGTACAGTTCCCGTCACTTCGCTGACGGTTAGACAGGCTAAACTACAAAAAAAGAACCCAGCCGTGAAAATTTTGAGTTTCACATTGTGTCAACATTTCTGAATCTGGTATCTCCCAAAACCTCCTCACTCCCATTCATACAACTTGGGGGCTAACCCCCTCCCCCATTACCCGCACCCGAACCCTTCCCCCCACTCCCACCCTTCCCCCATTGCTAAACTACAGAAAAGAACAGTCATGAAAATCTTGAGCTTCACATTGCCGCCCGTAATACAATTTCTGAATTTTTTTTCTCAATTTTTTCTAACAATTTCTGAAAGTGTGACAGACAGACGGACAGCTCTCTTATTATAGTATAGATTATACCATGATCGCATTTGTCGAAAGCTTTAGCAAAATCCGTGTATATGACATTATAGTTTTCATTGCCTTCAAGTGCATCTAAGACAGTTATAATGATCTATAAGTTGTGATAGGCATGATCTTCCTGATCGGAATCCGTGTTGATTTTCGTTGAATTTTTCCAATGTCTCTAAGAAGTCATAGATTTTCTCTGACTATTCTTTCAAATATTTTGGCGAGGTGGGACGTCAAGGACACTGATCTATAGTTTTCTTGAGATTTATCCCCGCCTTCAGGCATTCATAGTTTAAATAGAAGTATGAAGAGTTAAACATCTTTTCACATCAGAGAACAACATTCCGCCGATACGCCCAATTTTGCCCATTTCAGCTCGCAGCAGCATTGCCAAGTAAATAGGGGTCAAAGTATTGATGAGGCTTTCGTACGTATTCATTACCAATGAAAGCAACAGTGTTCTGTGTTAGTCTAGTCAAAAGAACATCCGTATTCAATTTATTGCAATTTTCGTTAGTTTGTATTGCAGACACCCAGTTACTATCAGTCCTGGTGAGCTATTTTTCCGGAGCATGATGCACCACAAGTTTGTGTTCCCTCCCTAAGGCAGCACAAATTTACCTGTATCGTCTTTTAGTATTATGTTAATAAAAAAAATTTGCTTATTAAACTCCGTGTAAACATACAAGCTTAGCAACATGGGAGGTGTACCACGAGTTATTCGAATCAGCTCTAGTCCGTCGTCATCGCCTCAAAAAAAGGTTGGGTACTACTACTACTACTACTACTACTACTACTACTACTATACACAAACTGGACTAAAAACCACGAATATCCGCAATCACAAATCGTCCGTATACAGGCCTGTATTTAGTTCAGAATAATTTTTTATACACTGTATATCTGTAGACTCAAAATACGGAAAAACTGTGTGTAAACTCAAATGGAATAGAATTTGAAGAAAACGACGTCATACGGTAGAATAACCTCAAAAGAAACAAACCCAGAATAAAATTTGGACAAACTTTTCATACCTTTTCCTTATTTTCTAGTTACGACTTCAATATTCTCCAATATACGTCTTCATAATCCAATTTAGTGTTACCTTAGTATTACTATAAGTATCATCGAGTTCCCCTTATCACCATTTGTATACATATTATCATCATTATCATTATTGTTTTTATTATTATTATTAATTATTGTTTTTATTATTATTATTAATTATTGTTTTTATTATTATTATTAATTATTATTATTATTATTATTATTTATTATTATTTTCCTTAGGCTCAGACAGAATACTGTTGTTGTTCTCACTCGAGTTCGATTTTAACTGATTTTAATTTTCTTTCGACTTGACCTTTTAACCATTCAAATGTTCCGTGCGATGATTCCTCATTTCACGAAGGTCAAGCTCGTTATTCCTCCTCTTGAGTTGGCCTGGTAAAGTAAGGAGTTGGTTTCTTGCGCTCTCCACCTCGCATAACCAGATACGCCCAACTCATCTGGAATTGTTCTGTGCCAGACATCTAGCCGTCTTTTGGAGATATCCACTGTGACACCACTCGTGTTCCTTAGTTCCTTGGGCAGCTAGTTGAGTCTTGGTGCTCTCACGACAAAATATTTTCCTTCAGGGTTGAGAATGTTCCCTGTCTAGCCTTTAATTTGGGAGCACGACTCGTTCTTCCTTTTCTACTTTCCACTGTTGTTTGAGTGGTTATAGGGTTCAAAGTAAGATTAGGGACTAGTTCTTCCATTATTTTCCAAGCTTAAATAATGGTGTATAGCTCTCCTTTCCAGTGAATATAGGTTTAATTCACGTAACCTTTCCCAATAATTTAGTTTGCATTCATTGATCTTGGCTGTGAATTTTCTCTGAATCCCTTCTAGTTGACTAATGTCTTCTTTTTTACATGGGGATGTTAAGACCTTGCAGTTTTCCAACTTGGGTATGATCAGTGTTTTCAATAGAGGAATAATCATATTCCTATCCTTTCTTTTAAAGGTTCTCAGTATCTGTCCAGTTATTCTTTTTGCTCTGTTTACTGCTATCTTATTTTGTTTCAAATTTCGCATCATCTGTCATTAGTCATTACAACCCCTAAATCTTTTGCTTTAGAATTTCTGAATTTCCTAATTTCCTGTTCATCTCGGGTGTATTAGTATTCCATGGATACTACCGTACCTTAGTAGTTCAAATTTTTCAGTGTCAAATTTCATCTTCAGACCAATTGTAGATTCTGTTCATGTCTGTCTGTGGACATCCAATATCCTCTGGGATATATGAGGCGCTCGGGCGAATAGAGGCGAATAACCATTTCGGGATTTTGGTTGATTCACCTCTATTCGCCCGAGCTCCTCATATATTGTATTATACCCCTCCTTTCAACCTTTCAAATGTTCCATGCGACGATTCCTCATTTCACGAAGGTCAAGCTTGTCGCCCCTCGCCCCTCCCCTCGAGTTGGCCTGGTGAAGTGGAGTTGGTTTCTTTTGCTCTCCACCTCACATAGCCAGGTTCGCCCGGATCCATACGGTATATATATATATACAGTATATATATATATATATATATTATATATATAATATATATATATATATATATATATATATATATATTTTTTTATTTATTTATTTATTTATTTATTTAAAAGTAGTTATATACAGTTTTTGAAAATATTAAAAATGTTAATTAGAAATCAGTTTTGAGATTTTAATCTTTGAAGTTGGAACTTCTTGTTGAGGTTGAAAAATAGTGGGGAGGCATTTGCCCTCCCCTCCTCTGCTACCCCTAATCCCACACTTTTGAAGTAGTACGAGTATGAACATGGAAATGAACCTAGAATGTCATCCTTAATATGACGGTTAATAATCTTGGCTCAGAAATGTTTAACTTTTAGCACTAGGCCTTTGTAGTTGCAGAAAAAGGTAGCCTTTATTTTATAGGTTAGGGCCAATTTACGTTCATAAATGACTATATTCCTACTTCACGGGTTTACATATTAAACTGGAACTGCGCTGGTATTAAATTATTGATAGGGCCTGTTTGAAAATTAAGAATATAGTAGGCCATGCATTTTTTATTACTGTTGAGAAATATTAGGATTTCTCAACAGTAATAAAAAATACATGGCCTACTATATATAATAAAATAAAGGCCACCTTTTTCTGCAACTACAAAGGCCTAGTTCTAAAAGTTAAACATTTCTGAGCCAAGATTTATTAAGACGCTAGGTTTGTCATTTTAAATACAGTACAGGGTGTTATCAAACTGTTTCATAAATTCATATACATATTCAGGACGTCAAAGTGAACAAAAAAGTTCCCTTGAACATAAATCTGCAATCGCTTCATTTCCGAGATACATTGCTTTTTACCGAGTACGATCCAATTAAAATGAAAAGCATTGAAGTTTATGAAAATACTATTGCTGTTAGAAAGTTTGTGAATGAAGAATATCCTCAGCGATAGATTGGGTGGCATGGTCCCGTCGCTCGACAACCCAGGTCTCCGGATCTAAATGCAATTGACTTTTTCTTATGGGGTTATTTAAAAAATTTTGTTTATGCAAGAGAAGTTAATAACGAATGAATTGTGGCAACGTGTGTTCAAGATTGTTCAGAAACAATACGCAACTACAGTATGTAGGTGTTTTCGAACGTATCCGACAAAATTTTCAACGACGCGTTGAAGTATGTACTCGGACGCAGGGAAACCAATTTGAGCACTTGCTGTAAATAAACTTTGATAAACTTTAATGACTTTCATTTTAATTGGATCGTTCACGGCAAAAAAGCAATGCATCTCAGAAACGAAGCGATTTATGTTCATAGGCACTTTTTTGTTCACTTTGCCGTCCTGAATATGTATACTAATTTATGAAACAATTTGATAACACCCTGTATAAGCTTACTTGTACATATTTTTTTTGGTTTATTTTGTTATAGGGGCTTATCTCTCCCGCCAAGGTGACCTATTTTTAAGCTAAATCAAGCGTCGGCTTCCTTTAGTGGCTGCTGCGTTGGCACACTGGCATCTGATATCGTAGAATGAAATGAAGTGTAAAAGTTTTCAGAAATTAAATTTAGATCTCTTCCCAAAATAAAAATGGTGACATTATTTCACAGTCGGCTTTAAGTTATTGATCGTTAAACCTAACCATACAGAAGTAGGCCTATGAATTGCGTGTATTTTCTGTTAAGTAGCCTATAATGATGATTTTTAGTTTTAAGGAACCTCGGGCGAATTTTGGGCCTAGGCGAGATCTAATAGGTGGATTTAACTTTATTGGAGTATGATGTTCCCCATGCGTGATATCACTGCGGGTCTTCCGTATTGCTTACTGCTTAACTACCCTTTACAGTTTAGATTTTCTTTCCTTCATCAGATATATTAGTGAATTGCTGCCTCCTCTCTCGGCGTGGGAAAAGGTACCGTATGAACTTTCGTATCTGTTTGTTTATAACAAAACAATGCGGAGACAATGCACCTTTGTTTTTCCCAAGGGCCAAGGGCCGGCAATATATAAAGACGCACTCAGTCTTATTGTCATTACTGCAGACACGACGTTAAGGGCATTTTTTATGGGAATAATGAGGTTGCGTGACCTCTCCAATTTTTGCAATGGCTGTATATATACGCAAGACCCAATTGCGAAGACTTAATCAATTTTAGGATTCCCTAGTCCGCCTTTTTCGAGTCTTTTCTTTCACATTATCACGTTAAGGGTCTCGTAATTTTGCTTCTTTTAGAATTCACTTCTGTTTTTTTTTCTTTTTCTTCCAGTTTCTTTTTTCTGCATTTCCTTATTTATTTAAGTGTTCCTGTTTTTATTTCGACGTTGAATTTTTCTGTCCTTTTATTTCGTTGAATGGGCAACATTTATTTGCTTATTTTCCCAGGAAACGAATTTAGATTAAAGAATTATGTACTTACGCGTGTGAAAGTGAAGTTTGCAGGAGAAAACCGAATTTTAGCCTATATTCTGCTCAGGATAAAGATCAAAGCGCTATAATCTAACACAGGGGAGCTTTGGCTTTGCGAGTAGGACGTAGGCCTACTATACATCTAGTCTTGTACCTGGATAAGAGAGGGCGTGAGAATAGGACCTATTAGTGGTAGGACGTTTGTCATGAAATTACATAGGCCTGGATTCTACAGGTTTTCGTTTCTTTCAACGCGAGGAAGGCTTTGTCCTTATTCTTTTAATAACTAGGGTATAACGAATTAAAAATTTAACACGTTTCATTAAATAGCTAAATACTAAGCCTACTTGATGGTTAAATTAAAACTACAGTATACAATGCAGTACGGTACGATATAAAATATAGCTTTAGAATTGATTTGGATAACCTCGATAGGCCCGAGTGGCTTCACGTTTTACAAATGTAATAATGCTTTATATATACACATTTTAGGTCAGTTGGAACATTATTTGACAACACGATCTCCTCGTAATTCACATTTAACATAATTTCTGCTTTCCAAATAAATTGGATTACACTAACGATATCGAATTTCATGATGTCGACATTCGATGCCTATTATGCATGTCGACATTCCCGATCGACTTTATGCAAGTAGGCTATGCACATTTGAAATGTAGAATGAAAATGAGAAGATTGTCCAATATTTTAATCGAATTTGTTTAACCCATACATACATTTCAGATTTTCAATGGAAATGACTAACGTAACCTAACCTAAGTAAATCTTTTTTAACCAGTTTTAAAGGATATCAGAGAATATGACTTTGTGAAGTTAGAACTAATCTACTCAGCAGACTTTGACTCCTCCGTACGGATATGTCAGAACTTGGTGTAGGCGTACGGATTGCCATTCCCTCTGATAGGTTCCCCGTTGTATTTATAAACCGTATAGGCCCTATCCATGTTTAATAAGTTTACTGTGACCTAATAATTCAAACTCTTGGCATAGACTAATTTTGTTTTTCTTCTTTTCAGGTGAGTACGGTAGGCCTATATACAGTTTGCGCAGTTTGCGGATGTTTGAGTAAGGTGTCAAGCCTACATTGGCTGAGTGGTGAAACATGACTCGCTTTCTAACTGCGAAATTGTAAGTTGTTCTTATGTTAAATTGGCTAAGGTGTTAGTTAATAAGTTAATAAAAGACTTAGTATAACCTAGAGTCCTAGACGTAAACCTACAGTATGGCGGTAGTGTAACCCTAGGTTTCGGATTGGCCTCTACCATATCATTGATATAATAAGGCTATTTTAATTAAACTTATCCGAGACTTGTTCCTAGTGCCCAGTTTTAAGAATAACAAAACAAAGTTGAAAAAATACTCGGCTTATTTCTTAGTGACATTTTTTAATAGTGCGTACTGCGTACCATAATCTTGCCTTAATTCAGTAGGCTTAACAAGGTAGGCTAAACTGAAATAAATTGGTAATGATTGAAACTCTATCCCTAATAATGGAAACGGTATGGTACGCTATAAATTTCCGTCTGAACCCCCAACTCTCTCTCTCTCTCGACATTTGGAAGAGATCAATAATTATAATGAGTCTGTGATTATTAAACCATGCAATTGGACTATGATTTATCACGCTCCAGAATCGATATTATCTAATCGCAAAGTGTATGCGAGAGAAGGCATCGTAGAAACTGCTGAGTCACACATTTTTATTGGGGGTTTGCGAGTTTTGGTTCTCTGAATAAAAAATGATTTTTCTTAGAACCTGATTTTAAATTGGATGAAATAATTGAAGGTTGGATTCGTTTTGGGCAAAATTTATTACGAGGTTCGCAGACTTTTAAAAATGTTCGAATTAAAAAGAAGTACAGTACCGGTACATAACGAATGTTAGTAGTTTGTTTGTATAAAGCCGAGACAGAGGGGACTTTATTTTTTTAAGGTAACGGCGAACACTTTCGCCTTTTTGTTTGCAAACAAGCATTTATTTTGTAATCAAAACAAAAATGTTAGGCAGAAAATTACTTAAAATTTACAGTAGTCAAAATACACGATTAATCATTTGCCAACCAATTAAAAATTAATTCGGCCATGCTTAATTTTGTAGTAACACATTTGCATGATCGGTGCGAACATGGTTGGATTGGTTAGCCGACCAAGTATTTTTTACTCTTTATATTGCTGAGTAGGGTATGGCGTTAATTAGGACCTGTACCTATCGGATTGACAAGACCATAACATGGACACACTCAAAATCTAATCATCTAATGTACAGTAGTAGTTGTCGATAGAATGTCATGTCAATCAGATGTCGTAATACTTGTTATAAAGATCCATATTAAATAGGCGTAAACGAACATCGAACTTCATTTTGTCGTTAATAGGTGGCATTATTCATTCGTGTTCCGTAGTCGCTATTTTCGTATTCTTTCTACGATGTTAAAGGCTCCTTTGATACACGCTTTATATAGGTCTTATACGCACGTACGCTTTTCTTTAGCCTCGGATAGGACCGGTCTTTTATCAAGGAATCTTCGTTTTAGCTTTTCTTAGCTGAAGAGACTTTCGAGTTTCCTTATTTTGGCGCTCTCTTCAAATACTTTTTGGATTTAATTTTTCTAGTTCTCATTTTTTAGCGTTTTTTAATCCCATTTTTCCCCCTCCAGTTCCGCTATCCGCTTCCTTCTCTTTACCATTTCTTAGGGACTACCTCGAGGCCATATCGCAACACCGCTTCCCATTAGATTAGTGAGGTTAAGCGACGCTGGATCTGTTAAGTAGTTGGGTCGGGGAGCACCCTCTGTGTTCAGATGATATAGCGACCCGTAGATGGTTCGGATCCCGCCGAAAGCTGTAAATCTCCCGCGTCACATGAACTTTGTCATTACGAAGGAGGTTAAAAAAAGTACCAAACATTATCATTACTGTTTCTTCCTCCTCTGCCGTGGTTTCTTTTTTGTTCCATGTATGTAGAGCTTGAGCCTTGAGGTTGTTTGGGGAACTACAGGCATATTTTGAAATTAGGTCCAATTTACAAAACTTTCATCTTTCGTGTCCCCCCACCCCTTTAGTTACTCTCACTGCCCCTCACGTGGGAAAGGAAGTTCCGGAGTGAAAATTCAATATTTACTAAATTATATTGTTTTTCCTCGAAGTGAAAAGTCGTTGAAACCATGTTTAACGTAACTTAAATTAACTTGGCTAAACCTGACCAGATTTAGCCTAAAATGACTTATGATCCATCTGATTTGTTTAGTTTGTTTCAATTATTTGGTCTTGTTTTTGAAATGGTTTTTTTTTTGTCCTTTTGAGGAAATGGAGATTAATCTGCCCCCTTAAAATACTGGCTGTGTGTGCATTTTTTCAGAGTATTTGGTAGTGTGTGAACGATCTCAAATTATAGTTTTTACTCAAAAAATGATAGAAATTAAAGCTCGTATGGTTTACAATAAATGTAATGGTAGGGTTCTTTAACCTCCTTCGCAACATCTAAGGTCATTTGAAGGAGGAGCCCAACAGCTTTACCTGGGATCCGAACCACGGGTCGCTACATAGTCTGGACGCGGAGGACAGTCTTCCATCCAATTGATCTTCAGATCCAATGCCGCTCAACTTCGCTGATTAACGGGAAACAGTGTTCCGATACTAGCCACGACAAAGCCCCAATAGTTTACAACGATAAAACTTGTCGTAGATCCTACATTAGAACTTCAGTGAATTGTAAAATGTTTAAGCCGTAATACATTATTTATAGGCCTTAATGTAGCTATTATGCCTTGCATAACTGATAGGTTATAACCTAATTTGCGTCATTTTTTATGTAGATCACGGTCCGGTAAAAAGGGTTTGCGTGGAACGCGAGTCATTTTACCCGAAATGGCTCCCTTAAAATTTGGATTCATCCATTTCGTTTGGGGCTTTTTATTTGTGGGTTGGTTGTTTGTGCTTTTATGGCCTATTTAAACGGGTTAATTTGCGTTAGACTATCACGGGAAAGCTTTTCTGGTGTAATTTTACTGCCCAACTATTGTCTTAAAATTTCCCTGCATAAAATTTGGCTCTTACAAAATCTTGTCGAACATTTAGGAAAACCACTAACTTTTCATGTTATAACAGATTAAGTATCAGTGTTATATTACGTCAAAAATTCATAAACCAGTTACACGAACTGACAAGCTCTATAATTGGAACGAATTTACGTAGAAAGTCGTAATGAGTATCAATCGACAGGAAATTTAATAAGGAAAAACTTCTTTTCAGGAGTTACGATAAAAAATGAGTAGTTTAGCTAGGAAACGCCGAAAACTAAATTTTAAAACTCCAAAACCATCCTACAATTCGTATCTCATTAGTAGGCATGGGGTAATTGTAATTTATTGTAATTAAATTTTTTTCATGTAATTGGCAAGTAATTGTAATTGACTACCTGAAATGTAATTGTAATTGATTACATTTGGAAACCAAGGTAATTGATACAATTAGTCAATTACTTTCAATTACACGAATATTAAAATTAATGGGTCATACTTATAGTATAAACTACTTGCTCATCATGTCTGAGGGAGATTTCTTTTGAAATAAAATGTTATTTTTTTTATTTTAAATAAAATGTCATTTATTTCAAATGTTCCTAACTAAAGTGCCAGTTTTTTGCCCTTATCATTTTGATAAAATAAATGCAAGTTCGTTTGTCTTATATTAGTATTTTTAAGTGCCTTATCTTTGGTTTCATTAGATCAGTGATTCTCAAACGGGTACGCGAAGGAGTCCTGACAATATAATCCTTTTAATTTTATATATGATTAACAAACGGCCACGAGTCACACGGTCGTAAAGAAAGTAAAAATTTCTCTCTCTCTCTCTCTCTCCTCTCTCTCTCTCTCTCTCTCTCTCTCTCGCGCGCGAAACGTAACGTAACGAAGAACTACGGGTGGCAAGCCTCTGCAAGGGGAACCCTAAGGAGTTCTTCAGTTATGTTAATAGTAGAAAGCCCATTAGAAGCATGATAGGTCCGGTCCGTTAAAGGACGGAAGCGGCGTTCTGCGGACCTCCGACGCGGACATCGCTAATGTGCTTAATGAGTACTTTGCGGGAGTGTTCACCAGGGAGGATACCCGCGTCATCCCCGAGCCAGGCGTGAGGCACGAAGGTGCTGGCCTGGATAGTGTTAGATGTACCGCGACAGTCGTTGCCGATAGAATAGACAAACAGCGCGTTTAAGGCTCCTGGGCCAGACCAGTTTCTCCCCAGAGTGTTGCGAGAAGTGCGCGACCAGGTGGCTCCCCACCTGGTTACAGTCTTCAACAAATCGTTGGAGATGGGCCAGGTGCCTGGTGACTGGAGGGAAGCCAACGTGACCCCTATCTCTAAGAAAGGGGATCACGAAAGTCCAGGGAACTATCGTCCCATTAGTCTCACTTCAGTTGTAGGTAAATTATTAGAAGGGATAATAGCTGATAGGATCGTTGACCATTTGGATTCCTACAAGCTGCTTGGGGACTCCCAACATGGGTTTAGACGGCATAGGTCGTGTCTCACCAACTTGCTCGAGTTTTTCCACGTCATGTTGAGTGAGTACGATAAGAGTAGGGCGATTGATATACTTTATCTCGACTTTCAGAAAGCCTTTGATAAGGTACCTCACCGCCGGCTAATGGCGAAAGTGCGCGCGCTGGGTATCGGTGGGGAAATAGGTAGGTGGATTGAAAACCGGCTGAGGAATAGGCGGCAGAGGGTGGTAATTAAAGGTGCTAGTTCGGGTTGGGCCTCTGTCACTAGTGGGGTTCCTCAGGGTTCCGTTTTGGGGCCACTGTTGTTTATCATTTACATAAATGATATCGACGGTGGCATCGTCAGTCGGATCGCCAAATTCGCTGATGACACCAAGCTTGGGGCCAATGTTGGGACGCCCGAAGCGATCGAGGAACTGCGTGCGGACCTAGGTAGGATAGGAGAGTGGTCCGAAAAATGGCAAATGCCGTTTAACTTTGGTAAATGCAAAGTGATGCACATTGGCTACGCCAATCCCAAGTCGGACTACTCGATGTTGGGTAGTAATATCGAGGTGACTGATTTAGAAAAGGACTTGGGTGTGCTAATTAGCAGCGACCTTAAGTTTACGAAACAGTGCGTAGAGGTGGAAAAGAAAGCCCAGAAACTATTGGGTTATATCAGGAGGCAATTTCAGTTTCGGAACAAGGAGATTGTGCTCTCACTGTACAATTCCCTGGTTCGGCCGCACCTGGAGTATGCTGTGCAGTTCTGGTCGCCCGCCCTCAGGAAAGATATTGAGAGGCTGGAGCGAGTGCAGGCGAGGGCCACAAAGTTAATCCCTTCCGTTAGGCATATGGGCTACAATCGACGGTTACGCGCCCTGAACTTGTTTCCGCTTGAAACCTGGAGGCTGCGCGGTCAACTGATCGAGGTTTTCAAGCTCTTACGCGGGTTGAACGATGTCGATTTTAGAAGTATGTTTAGTTTAAATGATAACCCAACTCGCAACAATGGTTGGAAGTTGGATTTGAAACGGTTTAGGACTAGTGTGTGTGGGAATTACTTTACGTATAAGATCTGTGACACATGGAACAGGTTACCTTCGGAAGTTGTGAACAGTTCCTCTGTGGATCAGTTCAAGAAAAGGTTAGACCAAATCTTGCACACTATTTGAGTGTGTAGAAAATTTTCCGTGGCACCCGTTGCCATTGGTACCTCCTCGGTATGGGCCGCAAGGCCTTTTGAGGTACTTCTTTTCCTTGTAACTCCTTGTATCTCTCTCTCTCTCTCTCTCTCCTCTCTCTCTCTCTCTCGAAAATCCAGAAAATCCCATGAAAGAATTCAAGGGGTACAGAAGAAGAAAAAGTTTGAGAACCGCTGCATTAGACCATATCACATACATATTATGTTCAGTGTCCAATTGTCCATAGCAAGAACTGCTTGATGAAAAATACACTTCACTGTTAACAAAGAGTACATTTTAGTAACCTAATATTATGTACGGTACTGTAGTTTTCATTCAAGATGATGGCCAAAACTGAAAATGGAATTGAAATACGTAGATAGAAAAGTATGACTTAAATCGAATAGTGTGTGTGTGTGTGTGTATGTAAAAAAAATGCAATTCTTTGTAATTGTAATTAAGTATTTCACCATCTACAGTAATTGTAATTGGGAATGTCAAGTAATTGTAATTAATTACATTGACCAAGTAATTGCCCCTTGCCTGCTCATTAGTACACTTAACTCAAGTCATTACGGAAGTAATTACGGTATGTTCATTAACATAAGATAAGAGCTTTTATTTAACATATATTTGAAAACCAAGGCCACTCGTTAATTATGAAACTAAAATGGAGCTTTAAAAATAGTCCGAATTAACTATTCCGTCCACCTGCTTTGTTGGAACGTGGTTGAAGACGGATGATGCGGTTGGTCATGCCTTGTAGGGGCATGCAGAGATGTCCAGATTTTTAAAATTCTAAACCACATTGAGAATTCTTCAAAGTTTAACGATCCACGAACGCTAATTTGATAGAATTAAATACCATACAATAATTTATTGTCCAGGACCCAGTCGTTGTTTAACCCTTTTACTACGGGCACAGCTTTGAAGCGAATTATATGAATCTGAATTATAATAAATATATCCTCCAATTTTCAACTCCAGAGGGTGGAAAGAGAGGGATATATCCTTGGTTTATAAACTACACCCGGAGTTCAGAAAAGATTAGGAGTTAGTTTATTTACCACAGCCGGATCTAAGTGCATATTGGACGTGTAGTTTATACGCCATACCCGGAGCGAAAGGGTTGTTGTTGTTGTTGTTGTTTAGCCGATCAGCCCACCCTGATCGAGCAAGCCGGCGGCACGCAGGTAACCGATCGCCCTCTTCGGAGTGGACCAGAGGTTCAGCCCACTAGTGGTGGTGTGTTGTGTTCGTTGTTGTGCGAGAGCGGTACAGTCTGTCATAATGTGTTCAATTGTTTGTGGTGTGTCGTGGCAGGTGTCGTCTATGGAGTTGTCTAGTCTGTGTTTATATGTTAGTAAGTTGGGGTGATGTCCACATCGGAATCGTGCTAAGTTAACTCGATCCGATCTGCTCAGGCTGATCTCTGACCTGTTTATGGGTGGCGGCTTCGCACCTAGGACCGCATTCGGACCGAGTCGTGTCAGTGCTTTGTGGGTTAGGTGTGTGTGTGTGTGTGTGTGTGTGTTGTGTGTGTGTTTTCTGTACTGTGATGTCTGTGGGGCGTGGTATGGAATGGAGTATTTGGTTATAATGTGTGTCTGGTGTTACCTTAATGGTGCGAGGTGTCGGTGCGTGATTGTACATGTAGTGGCAAGGGTGTTGTGGGTTAGTTGTCGCTGCTGCCATGAATTGTGTTCCCCTCATGTCTAAATGTTCCCTAACTTTCAGTATTTTTGTTTGTGTGTGCAGGTGTTCTATTGGTGTTGTTTGAGTGCATCCTGTAATGATACGAAGTGCGTTGTTTTGTATTGTCTGTAAGGTGTTTGTGTGTGTTTGAGATAATGGGTGCCCAGCATGGGCTAGCATAGTCCATAACTGAGCGAATATATTGTTTGTATATGAATGATGTTGTTTCCTGCTGGTGTCCAAAGTTTGTGCCTGTTAGTACCCTAAGCGTGTTAAGTCTTGACGTACATTTGTTTTTAATATCCTGAATGTGGTTTGCAAAAGATAATGATGTGTTGTATGTGACCCCAAGTATTTTGGTCCTGTGAGTATGGGGAAGGTTGATGATGTTTAGTGTAAGCTGTGGAATTACCTGGTGTTCTTTTGTGTTGCTTGTAAGCAAGGTGATGGTTGATTTTGTGGGCGCTACTTTGAGTCTATTGTGTGTGAGCCAGTCTTGTATACTGTTTATGTATGTTTGTAGGTTATTTGTAGCGGTGTCGATGTTGTTGTGGGTGGATGTTAGAGTGATGTCATCTGTATATGATGATAATGTAAGCTTGTTATCTATGGGTGTTGGAATGTCATGCATGTATAAGCTGAAGAGTGTTGGTGAGAGAACAGAGCCTTGAGGGACCCCGTTCGGAAAAAGCTTGTTTTTGGATGACTTGCCATTAAATGTGACATGAGTATCTTCCTGAAAGATAGTTGCTCAGCCACCTTTTGGTGTTATTGTGCAGGTTTGTGTTGAGTACTTTGTTTATGAGAGGGAAGCGTGGGATAGCATCAAATGCTTTACTAATGTCTATTGTTACTAATAGTGTACGTTGAGCTGGTCGTCTGGAGTTGATGCCATCCATGATGTGCTGCGTGAGGTTAGTGAGTAATGTCGTGGTTGAGTGGTGAGGTCTGAATCCATGTTGAGTAGGCGATAGTGGAATGTGTGGGTTGGTGATTTGTAAGATTAGTCTTTCTGTTACTTTGGAAGGTGTGCATAGTAAAGTAATGGGTCTATAGGAAGCTGGTTCTGTTGGATTTTTGTTTGGTTTGAGTAGTGTAATAATTTTACCTTGTTTCCATATGTCAGGAATAATACAGTGTTGGTATGAATATGTGCTGATATTTGTGAGAGCTAGTATTCCTTGTGGGCCCAAGTGTTTAAGGTGTATGTTAGATATGTTGTCTGGTCCAGTAGCCTTCGAATTCTTAATGTTTTTGTTAATCTTGGTGGTCTGGTCTGTATTGAAGGGTGTAATGGTTGTGTCGAGTCTGTAGGTTTTCTTGTGTCTGACTGTTTGTCTGTCTGCATGTTTCTGGTTGTTGTCTCTGTTTAAGTGACTTATCTTTGCGTAGTGATTAACTAGAATGTTAGCTTGTTGGGATATTATTTTGGCTGCGACAGATAGCCGCGTGTGAGGTGTGAATGCCGCTGTTAGAGTGGGTAATGCCGTTTATAGTCTTGTCTAGCCTGGATGTATCTGTGGAGTGGTTTAATGTTATGAATTCCCTGAATGTTTGTTTGTGTTTTATGGCTTCTGTGCGTGGGGTTTGTGTGTTATATTTGAGGTTGTTACGTTGCCTTATAAGGTGGGCTATTTCTCTAGTGTAATTTGGGTTGTATTTCCTAATGTTGCCCTTCGGTATGTATTTGTTTGCATTATTGATGATCTGATTAAATGTTTTGAGTGTTGTAGTGATGTTTATGATGGGTGTGCTGTTTAATGTGGTGAATTGTTCCTCAGTCTGTATTTTGAACTGTTCCCAATCAGCTTTCTTGTAATTTCTGTAAGTGTGCCTAAGGCTGTTGGGGCAGAGTGTAGAATGTGTTGTAATGATGATGGGCAGCTGGTCTGATGACAGTTGTTTTTCTGTTCTCCACTGTGTATGTGTTGCTAGTGAGGGGGAACAGAACGTTATGTCTGGGGAGGAGTTTGAGTATCCTGCTTGATGTGGTATGTGTGTATGTTCTTCTGTATTGTTAAGAATGAAGAGGCTGTTTAGTTGTGTGGCTATGTTGGCGCCTCTGGTGTTGCTTTGGTTGTGCAGGTACCAACTAGTGTCTTTGGCGTTGAAGTCTCCTCCTAAGATGACATTAGTGAGAGAGGCCAGATTGTGTAACTGTGGATTGTAATTGGCTGGCACCTGAGGTGAACTATCTGGTGGGATGTAAATGTTGATTAGTGTGGTGTGTTTTGCGCGTGTTTTAATGTTAACTGCCTGTATTTCTATCGTGTTATCTGCTTGGATTGTGTTTGTAATGTTTTGGGTAGCATCAGTGTAGCTAATGCTTTTACGTATGTAAGTGATGAGTCCACCCCCGTTACCCCCAGTACGATCTTGACGGATCGCCGTGAAGTCAGGGATGGTGGGTGTTTTGTGTGTGCGTTTTAGTTTTTTCTTGTATAAGTGCTATGTGAATGTTTTGTTTGTGTACGAATTTCCTAAGCTGCATGATTTTGTTTGTGAGGCCATCTACGTTGTACTGTAATATGTTAATATTATACTTCTGTATGTGTCTGATGGTGCTATTGTGTCTATGTCTTTGTGTATGGTGACATGTGTAAGTTGTAGTGGGGCCTGGCTTAGTCTTAATGTCGCCAGAGAGTAAGAGTAGTTCGGGGAGCACGCAATTGCTCCCTGTAATTGAAAAAATAGCACGCTGAGAATAGGTCCGGCCCCGGGAGCCGATCGGCACTCTGACCGTGCCACGCAACAGGCCGTCGACTGCCAGTCTGGCCAACCGTAGACAGCCCGCTGCACGGAGATTTGAGGAAGTTTGGCCACCAGCGCGTTGATGTTTTGGTTTGACGTCGCCTCTTCGCGTTGACGTGTCCCGCGCTGGAGGATGCAGCCACTGTTAGAAGCTTCCTCGTCAGCTGCTAACACTTTTTTCAGGTTGTTCTAGCTACCTGTTCAGAGGATTTTTATAAACAAAAAGGAGCGAAAGGTTAATATACTTTGTATACTGTAATTATTACAGAGGGTTGACAAAAGTAAATAGACACCACGATGATTGTCCTGAAGAACATATGGCAAAGCTCATCAATGGAATGCTAGAACGTATGTCAGCTTTACATAATGAAAGGGGAAAGCAACATTATTTTAAATTTATTTATTGAATAAACCTATTATTATTTGACTTTTATCATCAAATCAAACACTATGGAAAAACTTAAGTTGTCTATTTACTTTTGTCAATCCTCTGTACAGTTCTTGAAGCATTATTTTGACGTAAGAAAAAGATAAAAAGATAAGTTGTCCTTTATTTTTATCATTGGACGAGTGTTAATTGAAAAACCCTTTCACACGGTAAACATCTTGTGTTGAGAGAAGTTATTACGTCACAATATTACAGTTACGCCTTTTTTTCGTTTAGAGGAAAATTTGCTTTCAACGGGGGGAAAACGAAAGTCCAGACAATGGGCAGAACAGCATTTCGATTTCCGTATGTGGGGACGGGAGGGGTGGGATAACGGAGATTTCGCTGGGGGTCTGTCTCACGAACAGTAATTTTGACAGCCCTGAGTTGATTCTCTCTCTCTCTCTCTCTCTCTCTCTCTCTCTCTCTCTCCCCCTCTCTCTCTCTCCCCCTCTCTCTCGCAGGGGGTATAAAGGTTATGCACGTTCCTTCTGCGTGTTGTAAACTTTATACTTGGGGTGTGACAGCCCTCCGGTCCCGAGTCGTGGGATTCTAGAGAAATTGGTTGCCAATTCCTTTAGGTTTTCTCTCTTTCGGGAGGGCAGGTGAAGTCTGTTGTACAAACCTGTCCGTGGGTTACTAGGACCCCTTCCCATCCCACTCTGTCCTTTTAGCTTAGGTTAGGAATGTTCTCCTCTGACTGCAAAGAAAAACTTTTAGTATTGTCTTTTTTTTTTTTCTCTCTCTACTGTTACGATTAGGACGCTACTGCTATCTCATGCGTGGGAAGAGAGGCTTGGAACCTCTATAAATAACACCATTTAACTTCAGTTGTAGGTAAATATTTAGAGGGAATAATAGCGAGTAGGATTGTTGACCATTTGGATTCCTACAAGCTACTTGGGGACTCCAACATGGGTTTAGACGGCATAGGTCGTGTCTCACCATCATGCTCGAGTTTTTCTACGTCATGTTGAGTGAGTATGATAAGAGTAGGGCGATTGATTAGAAGGCCTTTGATAAGGTACCTCACCGCCGGCTAATGGCCGAAGTGCGCGCGCTGGGTATTGGTGGGGAAGTAGGTAGGTGGATTGGAAACTGGCGAAAAATGCCACAAAGTTAATCCCTTTCGTTAGGCATATGGGCTACAATCGACGCTTATGTGACGCGGGTTCAAAGATGTCGATTTTAGAAGCATGTTTTTCAAATGATAACCCAACTCGCAACAATGGTTAGAAGTTGGATTTGAAACGATTTAGGACTAGTATATGTGGGAATTACTTTAACACGTTGATAGTTTAAGATTAAAACATAAGAAAACTCTGCAGGAGTTCGCTTGCACGGTGTCTCTGTGAGCAAGGTAAATATAGAGCTATTTATATATTCTCCACTTTCCTGTAAAATTTCCTTGGCTACTTTTCCAGGGTCAAGGTATTTTCTTCAACCTTTTTCCGTACCTGCCTCTGGCAGGGAGGGAGCGGAGGGTGGGGAGAGAGCCTTCTACTTTCTATCCAGTTTTCTACTACTGCTAGGATAGTTGAAAGAAAAATAAACTTTTAATAACAGGAATAGTTCCTCGGTGGATTAGTTCAAGAAAAGGTTAGACCAAATCTTGCACACTATTTGAGTGTGTAGAAAATTTTCCCTGGCACCCGTTGCCATTGGTACCTCCTCGGTATGGGCCGCAAGGCCTTTTGAGGTACTTCTTTTCCTTGTAACTCCTTGTAACTCTCTCTCTCTCTCTCTCTCTCTCTCTCTCTCTCTCTCTCTCTCTCTCTCTCTCTCTCTCTCTCGCCATTCCCATGCGTGGTCCGAGAGTGGGAATTCCAGCTCTGGTAAAGGAGAAAAAGAGGACTGTGACGCAATAGCAAGCCCGAGAGGTGGGGGAATTCTACTTTGGGAATTAATCGATTGGGGAATTACCACCTTTAAGATTCCCACTTTCGGACTTCGCATTCTTGGAAGAAGACCGAAATGGGAATGTTCTTGATTGGGAAGAGACCCGATGAATTTGACTGTATAGGTCTAGTCTCGTACAGTTAATGTTCAAAACTACTTCAATGATATAGAAATCATGGTTTATAAACTAGAGATGTACCGATTAGTCGGTAAATAGTCGGCACAGTCGGCCTGTTCAGCCGACTATTCGTAGTCAGCTTAGTTGCTAAATGTTTGCTAAATATCTAATTTATTATTTAATTATCATCATTACTCTTATTACAAAACATAAGCCATTTTATTTAAGTTTCATTTTGAAATAATTTGCACACAATTTTTTATAATGTTAGACTAGAAGGAAATGGACCCAATGGTTAAGGTATGTGGTAATGTTGAGATGAACTGTGACTCAAAAATGAAAGTATTATTTATTGGTTGCTCATTTTTGGCTTGTATATGTCGATAATTATACGTACCCAATAATTCAGTTCTATTTGCTGTTCTCTTAGGGTGCCACTTATTTGGGGTGTTTTTCATTTTTTGGGAATTTCTATCAGGACGGGCGCATTTCTGGTGTCATTCCATCTAAAAACATTGTGTGTAAAATATTTTTGAAATAAAATAATAATTAGAACTGCCTCAACGAGGTCAAAGTTTATACTTTTTGTCGAAAAGTACTCATGGCGTTCTGTTATCATGTCAGTTTTCGTTTCGATAGCTGCTGTAGTTTCTGAGTTGAAAAATGATGATAGACAGACAGACGGACGGTCAGAGTCGTTGGTTTAGTCTTCCGCACTGGTGTACAGAAGACTAAAATGAGGTATTATACAGGGTGTAACACGAGTTTATCCAAATATTGATACAGGCGAAAGAACATGTTATTCTAAGTAGAAAATGGGTTGGGACGAGTTTTGCCAACACTAACAGTGTTTCATTCTCTTTTTCAGTGAGTTCTGAAACGACGTGATGGCTTCGGCAAGAAGATCTAAAACAGCAGTCTATCTCCTGGGGACCGTGGACCACAGCATCACAGGAAGCATGCTGCCTACGGGAAAGCAGGCGCTTCAGTACTTTTTCCACCTTCACCTTGACGTCAAGAAGCCGATCAAGGAAGCAGCCGCTGAGACAGTGACCGCAGTCAAGGAATTCTGGGAGCGGTCCCGTATTCCTACGCAGAAAGACCAAGGGACAAGGTTCTCCGAATGTACGAGAAGTGGCGGGCTCTGAACAAGAACTCGAAACGGCGCACTGTGACCCAAATCAGGAACGAGGCCGAGTTCCTCTCATCCCTTGACCGCCTCTTCGACATCGCACACGAACAGGCGATGTCGATGATCACAATCGAAGAGGACAGGGAGTTCCTGACGGGACAAAGGGCCGAGGTGCGGCGCGGCCGCATCTCCTCCACACGTGACATGACGCTGCACACTGAGGAGGAGCGTGCGAGGAGACAGGAAGCGGAAAGGAGCCGCCGGCAAGATGATGAAAGGGCGAACAGAGAGAGCCGAGAAGAACTCGTCGAACTGGCATCGAGCTCCAGCTCAGGTGCAAGCAGCCCGACTCGGTCACCGACACGGCGTCGTCGCCGAGAAGAAGAGGAAGAGCTCTCTCTCCCGGGCCCGTCCACGTCGAATGCAGAAGCATCTACGACCCCTTTACCACCCAAGCGATTCCGCGCGTCGAAAAAGATGATCACCCCTGATCTCTCCGCAGCGATGGATCGGACGAAACTTACCGACCGAGAAGGTGTTTTTTTGCTGTCGGCGGCTGCGAGGAGCTTGGGCCACGACCCTGAGGAGCTGGTCTTGAACCGCGAATCCTCCCGCCGCGACCGAGCAAAGTTCCGTGCTATGGCAGCAGCGGAAATGAAGGCAGCCTTCCATCCTACTGTGCCGCTGACCGTTCACTGGGAGGGGAAAATCGTACCAGCGGCTGACGGAGGCCCTGCTGAAGATCGCCTTCCAGTTCTGGTGTCTGGGGAGAACGTCGACAAGCTTCTGGCTGTGCCCAGCCTCCCCGACGGCACCGGCCGCGCCATGGCGGAAGCCGTCCTCTCTGCCCTCGAGGATTGGGACATCAAGGGACGGATCTGTGCCCTCTCTTTTGACACCACCGCCTCAAACACAGGACTCTCAGGAGGAGCTTGCTATATCATTGAGCAGAAACTCGAGAAGACAGTGCTTCATTTGGCTTGCCGCCACCACATCCACGAACTGGTGTGCGAGAAGGCATTCACGGCGTGCCTCGGTCCCTCTACTGGTCCTGACATCCTCCTGTTCAAACGATTCGCCGCCCAGTGGGACTTCATCGATCAAACCAAAGCGAAGCCCTTCGAGGATGGAACCATGCCGCAGCACCTGAAGGACGCCCGCGACGACCTGCTGATCGAATTCAGCCGCCTCCTCGACGGTCAACATCCACGTGATGACTACAGGGAACTTCTGGAGCTCTCTGTAATTGTGCTGGGCGGTCCGAACAAGCGGGGTGCCCGGTTCGCTCGTCCCAGCGCCTTCCATCGCGCGCGCTGGATGGCAAAAGTCATCTATGCCATCAAACTGTTCCTGTTCCGGGAACAGTTTCAGATGTCGTCAGGCGAAGCGGCTGGAATCCGGCGATTCACCATCTTCGCCGTGTCCATCTACGTGACGGCCTGGTACAAAGCGCCGCTCCCGGCAACGGCCCCAGCCGCGGACCTCGCGCTGCTCAAGGCCCTCGTCTATTATCCGGACTCAGCGGTGGCCAAGGCGACGGCGACAGTCTTCGCCAGGCACCTATGGTACTTGAGCGAGCGCCTCGTCACCCTGGCCATCTTCGACGAGGGTATCGACTTGGCGACAAAGCGGGAGATGATTAAAGCGATGGAAGAAGAGGAAGGATCGGAGGATCCCCCGCGGCGTATCAATGTGGACCTGTCCACCGCCTCAATCGCCAACAATACATTGGCCAAGTTCACAACGACTACATCAAAGGAGTTCTTCAAGGTTCTGGACATCAGCACCGCCCTCCTGCTCAAGGATCCGGAGGAGTGGCGGACGGACCCAGCCTTCATCGCCGCATCCCGCCGAGTCCAGGCCCTTCAAGTTGTCAATGACTTCGCGGAGCGCGGGGTGGCGTTGATGCAGTCTTTCAACCTGGCCCTTACCAAGAGTGAAGACCAAAGGCAGTTCCTCTTACAAGTGGTCGAGAAGCACCGCTGTGACTTCCCAACCGCCCGCAAGTCCACCGTGACCTCTGCAAAGTAGGCAACAATGAGAGGGAGATGGGCGCCCATGATACCCCCCCCCCCCTTGAGGGGCTAATACTCGAGTTGAGGGGGACCTAGAGTTGAAAGTATGAAGTCCAGTTATATGTTTTAGGTCAAGATTAGTAGCTTGAACAAACTAGAAGTGATATTTTATTTGCTAGAGGCATAGAACATCATGATCTAAAATTTCTACTTTTCGAGAAAATATACAAACTTTGACCGTATTGAGGCAGTTCTAAATATTGTGTTATTTCAAAAATATTTTACACACGATATTTTTTGACAAAATGGAACCAGAAACGCGCCCCTCCCGATAAAAATTCAAACTTTCGAAAATAAGTGTCACCCTAATATATACCCTACATATTTTTGCGAATGAGAAATAATAATACATCTAATATGAGCTACAAATACAAATATATTTTCAAACTTTAAGTTCTAATTAGGCCAAGTTAGACACCCTTTTTTTTTCTTTTCAGATCTATTAAAATACAATGCCATAAGTTATATAAAACAATGAATTAAATTGAATTTGTAATATTTCATTTCGGGATAGCCCTATAGCTAAGTCCTCCTTCAGGACTTCAGTTTGAAATAATTAGGTATACCATTTCAGACTAAAGTAGTTTAATTTTATTCAATGCCGTAGTCATAGTAAATGATTATGACGGTAGTCATAGTAAAACACTAGAACAAATAATAATCTGTTATGCGGAAATGACTGATGTCGCCATTCAGGCATATATTAAATTTATATGAAACGTATACGAAGAGCTCTAAATTGCATATGCATTCAGATATATTTAAATAGAAATTAATAAGCGTGTAGCAGCCATGAAATTAAAATACTTTTGTCTGCAAACCAAGTAAGAATTAGTTTTTATAGTCGGCCGACTTTTGAAAGCCCACTAGTCGACAGTTGGGCATAATTCGCAGTCGGTATATCTCTAATTTCTCTATCATAACCGCATTTCTTAAATATGATATGGTATAGCCGATACTATGTGCTAATAGTTATTTACGATATTTGAGCTTTATTATTTATATAGCCGTGGTTTAAGTGGTAAATAGCGTCGTCTTCATGTCAACCTATTGTAAAAATGTGATGCCTTTTGTGACTGACAGCCTAAACGGTTTAAATAAACAAATAAACTTTAAAAAATGCATAGTACAATTCGTCGTAAAAGCAAGCCCTCGAACAACGAAGGAGAATGGAGAATTTCTTGTTGTTACTCCAGTTAATCGGCGGCGTTATTCGAGCCCCCTTCGTTTCATGCAGAGCCGTTTCGTTCGCGTAAGAAATCTTCCGATTCTGATCGGGGAGTCGTCCACGTAATTCCTCGATTTCCGTGTTCGTAATGCGTTTTTCCCTTCGTTCCATTGTGCAATTCCCCACTTGACACTCGAAACTTCCCCTCTTCCTTCAAAGGGTGAATGACTCAATGGCATTCCATGAATGGCGCCTCGGAGCTTTCCCTCACGCGTTGAGTCATCGCCGAAATCCATTTCGTATGCAGACGATGCATTTTCACTTTGGTATTGCTAGGCGCGTCTTTTAAGACGGTTTGTTTTAAAAGGCAGATTGCGATGAATGGCGCTAGGATTAAAAGTTGAATTGGTGTCGTGCAGTACGTTTTTTATATATATATATATATATATATATATATATTTATTACAGTTCGTGAAAATATGTTCAGTGTAACTGAAAATGTGCTGATAATTTACTGTATTCACTGATGGGCGTCTTTGTTGTCCCGTATACATAGGCTATAAAATATAGTGTAATTATGCATTTTTTCTAGTAGCATATACACTATACAGTATACTAATAATAATTATTTATTTATTTATTTATTTATTTATTTATTATTAATTAATAACAACTAGCTGCTTATTTTTAATAAGAGCCCAGTAAAGTCTAATGCTTAAGGGCCAAATTAAATAAAATAAATAGTCGAGCTTCACAATTATTCATGTCATTGTAAATTGAAAAAATGTATTTATTTTATTATTATTAATAAATGTTATTCTATTCTATGCTATATTGTATTGTACCTGAACATTAAAAATATTTGAAGCTTTAATATTTTGTAGGTCTACCGCGTGGTGTCCTTAGCATTGTATAAATTTCTTTGGTTTATTATTATTTATTTTTTGATACATGATTTATGGTTAGATTGGGCAATGTGTATTATCCAAATGTTTTGTTTCCTCATGCGGAGTTAGACAAGGCTCTTTACTCTCTCCTTCGCTGTTTATTGTGTATATTAATTGATTAATCACTTTCCTTAATGAGGCAAGAGTGGGATGTTGTATAAGGATAAGTCTATGCCGATGATATGGTATTAATAAGCCCTTCTGTGAAAGTTTTGGATCATCTTATAAAAATCTGCATTATATTCACAGAACTCGTTAATTTAAATGTTAATGTTATTAAAACTCAGGTTATGCAATTCCATCATAAAACCTCAAACCAGACTTCTTCTTGTTATTATTTTCAAAATGAACCAGCGGAGCAAGTACAAGAATTTAAGTATCTTGGTCAAATTATCATCAGCTCCTCGAATGAAGACTCGGACATAAAGTAACAATATCGAAGTTACTCTGCTAAAGCAAACCTGATTATAAAGAACTTAAATTCTGTACAAGCGAAGTTAATGACGCTCTTTCGTACTTTCTGCACTAATATTTACGGGCAGCAACTCGGATAATTATAAAAAGGGTTCTTGCAGAACCCTAAATTTGCTTTATAACCTCTTCTGGACTGATGCACGAGTTACCTCCAAGATGCTCAGCCTCTGAAATGTTCGCAACGTTTCGATCCTCCCAGAGGTAACAAGACGTGCTCAGTACAGCCTAATGCGAATAATTCAAAACTCGGACAATCCAATTGCCCCAGCTATTCATCAGTCCTGCATTGTCTTCTAGACTATGAACTTTTTGGTATGAAAGTGTTTGTTCGTAGTTCTACTTGACACCTACATTATCTTTTTCATTACATGCACTTTTTTAAAATTTTATTTTTTATTATTTGCTTTGGGTGTTTTTTTATCATCAATTTTATTATTACTCGTTTCATTATTTGTATTATTTCTTTTATAGTCCTCAGTAATTTTTAATTTATTGTTCAATAATTAGTTGCATCGTTTATTACCTTGATGAATATTGTACTATTTTATGGAATTTGTCTCCTGCCGATAAAATTTATTTTTATTATAATATATATCTGAAATGAAAATAACCACGAAGGAAAATTAAAACACGAAATAGTGCTCAAGCGCTTTCGTCTAATAACATCCTCACGAACACTGAAATTAATAACAAGATTAAGACTATATATTATAATAGTTCACACACAAAAAACAAAAATAAAATCGTTATTAATTTCAGTATTCCTGAGGATGTCATAAGAGAAAGCGCTTGAGCACTATTTCGTGTTTTAATTTTACTTCATAGTTATTTTCATCATAAATATTATTCACATGTTACTTTCCTGAAATTTTATATATATATATATATATATATATAGTCTTCAAATATTAACATTGTCACCTTTTACAATTGAAGAGATTAAAAATAATTTGGAAAGTATTAATTATTAATGAACACACACCACACACACACACATATATATATATATATATATATATATATATATATATATATATATATATATATATAACGTCCTAATGTTCAAATACGAGTTTCATTCTGCAAAGTGGGTCTTGTATAATGTAGAATTGTTGGAATGAGTGGAATACGATTGAAATTAGACGAGTCTTGTCTCTTCTGATTAATCGATATACAGCAACTCCGTTACTAAAATGTTAATGGATTCGTAGCATGTTCGTATACACGAGGTGTGTAGAACTAATTAGGGTGCCACGCTTTTGCATTTTGCTTGCATTCGGAGGCACTGCTCTCGTTACCGATTAATAGGGGGGGGGGGTAAGTGTCATTTTATAAGTTCAGTTCTTTAAAGGTTGTACAGTAAATATTTCGGTTTTTTTTTTTTAATTGTAGCTCATACCTGTAAGGCGGTACTGAAATACAAATACGCCTATAGGTCCGGCATAGGCGTACCCTGTTTAATATAATAATAGGCAGAGTAGGCCATAATAGGAACCTAATCTTATGTTACGGTACTAAGCCTAATATCGGGTAATTTTTTTTAAACATCTGACATCAAAAGGTGTGTGTTTTTTATTAACTGAAATAAAAGCATGACATTTTTACTGTGCCTTCTCTATACATGGAGAATTAATCCTCTAATGCAAAACATGCTCTATGTGATGTCCTCTCAGCTCATTAACTCTGCACACGAACAACAAAATTTTGCAGTACTCTGGACAAGAGTATCTGTTGAAATCTGAAAAATTAATGCTTTTAATTCTTTTATTGTGTGTGGATTCTGTTTAAGCACCGTCTTTTAAATAACCCCCACAGATGAAAGTCACAGGGGTTTAGATCTGGGTGTCCCAGAATTAACTATATTTCAATGAAATCGGACAAATTTAATAAAAACTGACATAATTTTGTGTTTATTACTAAATTATGATACAAAAACAAATAGATTTATAAATCATAAGTCAAAACTTTATTGAGAAGTTTCAACATGTGCACCGTCTGTATCTGCAAATTTCAAATCTATCCTCAGCGCTGCGAAACACATTTTGAAGCATTTCAGGTGTTATCTCCCGCACTGCCAACTGGATGCGTTCTTTAAGTTCAGCTAAACTATTGATCTTTTGGCGATAAACCTTTGTTTTTATGAAACCCCATGCAAAGAAATCAAGGGGTGTCAAATCCGGAGAACGCGGAGGCCAAGGTCGAGGTCCTCCACGTCCAATCCACCGATTCGGAAGGCGTCTGTTGAGGTATTCTCGAACAATTAGAGCATAATGACATGGTGCTCCATCTTGTTGAAACACAACATTATCAAGAATGCCATCATCAAGAAGCTGTGGTTCGAGAAACTGCTGAAGCATATCAAGGTAGACGGTACCTGTTACAGTTGCTTCCGCAAAGAAGAATGGGCCATAAATTTTGAATTTGGTCATTCCAAGCCACACGTTAACTTTTGGAGAGTCTCTCTGCCATTCTATGACTTCAGACGGTCTTTCATTGGACCAGATACGACAGTTGTGTCGATTGACTTTACCACACGTGTGGAAAGTCGCCTCATCACTGAATAAGATGTTATCCAATAAACTTTCATTTTCGATTTGATCCACTATTTCTGCACACCTTGCTGCTCGATTTGGATAATCCTCTTCATTTAGGGCATGCAGTACTTGAATGTGATAAGCCTTTTTCATCAGTGTCGAACGCAAGATTCTATGAACTGTTGTCTTGGATATGTTGAGTCTTCGACCGGCCTCCCTAACCGAAGTTGTTGGTTCATCCTCAAACAATTGTCGTACCTGTTCGGTACTGTTACGTGCTGTCCTTGGGCGTCCTCTTCCCACCTCGTCGTGTACGGATCCAGTTCTTTTAAATTTGTTCACGAATCGCTTTGTCTGTAGGACCGGTTCTGTGGAATCTTCTTGTAAATTTTTCTCTGATTTCATTACATTGCATTCCTTTGATACGGGATGTTACAACAAAGATGCGTTCTTGTGTATTCATTATTAATAGGGTTCTGAAAGAGAATGAAAATAAAACTATGAAAAACTATGAAAAAATTATGAAAATAAAATTATGAAAAAAATTTAGAAATTTATACATTTTTAACACATTAAACATGATAAACATAAATAAAAGTTTTTTTTTTTAAATTTGTCCGATTTCATTGAAATAGATAGTTAATTCTGTGACACCCTGTATTTTGATGGTTGTTTGGTACTCGTATATCGTGAAATTGATAAAGGAATGCCCTCGTTCCTTCGCTTTGCATCGACTGTAATGAATTACAGTAATTGTATTGTAAATCAGTAGTTTTATTATTATTTTGTGTAAGCCGCATTATGTAACAGTATAATTTTTATTTTATATAGTAAGCACACCGGACAAAAAATTAGTCACCCCTCTCAGAATGTACCTAATAACGTGTGACGGCGCCTCTGGCCTTGATAACCGCACGAATCCGGCGAGGCAGAGACTCTACGAGGTTGTGCATGTACTGAACATCGATTTGCTGCCACTCGTTCATCAGCCGGTCCCGAAGTTCCGCCAGAGTCCGTGGGTGTCTATTCCTGCGCTTCACTTTCTGTTTCCAGCCTGAACAACACCTTCGACGCATTCAGGATTAAAGGCTTCATTGGACCTGCGATGTATTCGTCGCCTCCCATCATTGGAGAACAAACAAAAACGGGACTCATCGGACCAAATTACACGTTTCCAATCTGCCGCAGTCCAGTTTTTGTGCCTCTGAGCCCATTTATAACGTGCCAATTTGTGACTTGCTGTTAACAGCGGCCTCTTCCGTGGTACCCTGCTCCAGATGTCCATCGCATGCAGTTCTCGTCGCAATGTCCGTTCGGAAATTGGTCGCTGGAGAACCTCATTGGTTTCTTGGAGCAATTGTTCTCTGGTTTGAAAACGATTTGCAGTTACTAGACGAGAAACATGGCGGCGGCCCGTATTGTCGAGAATTGTTTTCCGGCCACAGTTACGCCGTCGATTGTCAGTTGATTGCGAACTACACCACTCTTTGTAAACTCGCTGGACAGTACGCGTTGACACACCAACAAATTGGGCTACTTCAGACATTTTGTGTCCGTGGGCTCTGCCAAACACGATGGCTCCTTTTTGCCACTGAGTAACGTCTGCCTCACGACCCATTTTGCAGACTATATCCAACACACACTTTGTTCTTCACCACCTCACGAAACAGATCTGATCCTGTGTGCTACGTCACCGCTACTTGTCACTTACCAATGTTACATCAGCGCCCTCTGTGTGACCTTGAACTTCCTACTATCGGTGCTATTAGGGGTGACTAATTTTTTGTCCGGTGTGCTTATTAGAATTACGTCGAATAATCGAGTTAGTCGATAATCGGGCCCGATTATTTTGAATCATCCCTTCTTAATCGATTAATTCGTTATTCAAAACTTTGAATTTTAAAGTGTTACTTTATTTGTATATTTGAAGCCCTCCTAGGAAGAAATGGCTAAACGACAAAAGTAAACGCCATAAAAGTAGCATAATTTTGAATGTTTGAAGATAATTCGATGAAAGATCTTCAAAAGCTCAAGTGTTATGGCACTTTGAAATTTGGTACAACTTTAACTGCGTTTGCTGGCGTTTTTTATTTTTGTCTCTTAGCCACTTCTTCCTAGGAGGGCCTCACGTAAAGTGTGAACTTTTTGTTTTTGTTCATTAAACAACGACGTAAATGATATCAATATAGTTTGGATGTTAAGATTAGGGTTTTTGCAAGATAAATTGTATCACCTAATCACCTACAACAGTATTTTCAATACTGAGAAGTATAGGTTAAGCCTTTACGCTTTGCCATATCCAAGGAAATGTAATATGCTGTGTATATATATAAAAAAAAAAATATTGGTTTTGCTTCCACCCAAATTGTTCATTCTGGCGAAGGTGAAGCTTGTTGCTCCACTTAAAGCTTAACGTGGAACCCGAACCACGACCCACCATGAGTGGTCAGAAACTCCATCTCACGACTAGGTGTGGAAAGAGTACCAAAAAGAGTACCAGTACGATAAGAGTACCGTGTTTTTTTTAGTGTTCGAGTACGAGTGTGGTTTCAAACTTTAACTGGTGCTTGGCTATAACTTGTAGCCAAGCACCAGTTAAAGTGCTTGACTACAAGTCGATCTACGGCAAGCAGACTTTGTTGGCTTCCGGGATAGCGTAGGTGAGATAGGGTTAGAGGGCGGCGGCGATGTTGAGGGAGTGTGGAGTGCATTCCAGGACCAGTTTATGGTGCTACAGTCTGCTGCCATACCCTCAAAACCGTTCACCGCTGCTTCAACGCAGCCTAAGTGGTTCAATCGGGACATCGCTTCGACTATCCGAAATAGAAAAGCTGCGTATAGGAGGGCGAAGGCCAAATCGTTCCCATGAGAACACTCAGGCGTATGTCCGCCTGTGCAAGGAAGTGAAGGCGAAGGTTAGGCGAGCCAAACGTAACGAAGAACTCCGGGTGACAAGCCTCTGCAAGGGAACCCTAAGGAGTTCTTCAGTTATGTTAATAGTAGAAAGCCCATTAGAAGCATGATAGGCCGTTAAAGGACCCCAGCGGCGCGCTGCGGACCTCTGACGCGGACATCGCTAATGTGCTGAATGAATACTTTGCCGGAGTGTTCACCAGGGAGGACGCCCGCGTCATCCCCAGGCCAGACGTCAATCACGAAGGTGCTGGCGTGGATAGTGTTCGGTGTACCGCGACAGTCGTTGCCGATGGAATAGACAAACTGAGCGCGTTTAAGGCTCCTGGGCCAGACCAGTTCCTCCCCAGAATATGTTGCAGGAACTGCGCGACCAGGTGGCTTCCCACCTGGCTACAGTCTTCAACAAATCGTTGGAGACGGGCCAGGTGCCTGGTGACTGGAGGGAAGCCAACGTGACCCCTATCTTTAAGAAAGGGGATCACGAAAGTCCAGGGAACTTATCGACCATTTGGATTCCTACAAGCTGTTTGGGGGACTCCTAACATGGGTTTAGACGGCATAGGTCGTGTCTCACCAACCTGCTCGAGTTTTTCCACGTCATGTGGAGTGAGGATAAGAAGTAGTGATGCACCAATGTTAAATTTTTGCCGATGCCGATTATCTAATAATGAAATTTAGGGGAAAAATTTGTTCTATATTAATAATAGCATAAGTATATTTTCTTTCACTTTTTGCTTTACTGAGTAACTTATGGATTTAAATTTTATTTTTAATTTACTTTTCTGACGACAGTTTTATTATTTTTAAATACAGCTATAGTTTTAAACAGGCCCTATAATGTATTTTCCTAGTGTCCACCTAGCTTAGTAAAAACTAAAAAGGCTGGTAGCCATTGGAGTGGACAGTGGATACCCACATAGTGAACTTTATTTTCTGATTTTCATATATTGCTGCTCGAATGCATAGAAAGAAAGAACAAAAATTATCAACACAAAAAATAATAAATGGGCACATTGAATAGTACTGGGCTCTTTTGAATAACAAACATGAAAATCAAATTATGTAGGCTAACCTAAGTTGCTACAAATGTTTGAAAAACCGGGCTAGCCTAAGTCTAGGCCTTGCTATATGAATAATAACTTGTACCCATTTCATAACGAGTTCTTGTATTTTCTTGTCAAGGAATTTAAGTTTACCATGTTTACTCACTATACTCGCTACTCAGTTTTACTAAGTGTGGTTGTCCCATTTTCTGTTTACCGTTTCTTAGTTTTTCAGGGTGACTACAATTAAAATGCTCATTTTCATGATTTAAATTTGAATTTAAAATTCAATAAGTCAGTAACGTAAGACATTATAACAAAATAACACTGCCCAACAAAAAAAAAATTTTGCTGGTGATTTAATTCTAAGACCTGTTTCTGGATAATATTGATGTGCTGATTTCAAAAATCACCTTAGATTTTGTCCATCACATCAGGTTTTTGTGCAATGCAATATGCCTATTTTGGGTGATCCATGAAGGGCACTTATCAAAATCGATGATTTTTGAGACCTGTTAACAGCTGTTTTGCTGTTAAAATTTTATCTGGAATACGTAAATCTGTGCATTAAATCTGAAGGTCATGTACAACATATTAAAATCTTGGGTATCTGTGATTTCCCCAGGTGTGAGCGTGACGTCATGATCATGGATTAATTTTTTGCTTATTTAAACACTTTTAATCACTTTGTGTGTCAATATTACCAATGTATATTAAAGTTCACTCCCTGCACAATTGTTTACTTTTCCATGCTGATTCTGAGTATGTAAAACTTATTTTTTTGAAAGAGAAAAAAAATTGGGCATAACCCTGCCAAAATGCGATATCTCTGTATTTGATTGCTCGAAAACCTGACGTGATAGGCAAAACTAGGTGATTTTTTTAAATCAGCACACCAAGTTACCTAAAAACAGGTGTTAGAATTAAATCAGCAAAATTGGTGTTGGGCAGTGTAATCATTGAAAATCTATTTATAAAATTTGGAATATTTAATCTTAATCGGCAAAATTTTGCCGATGCCTATAAGCAAAATATCTGCCGATTATGCCGATGAGGATTAATCAGTGCATCACTAATGACAAGAGTAGGGCGATTGATATACTTTATCTCGACTTTGAGAAAGCCTTTGATAAGGTACCTCACCGCCGGCTAATGGCGAAAGTGCGCGCGCTGGGTATCGGTGGGGAAGTAGGTAGCTGGATTGGAAACTGGCTGAAGAATAGGCGGCAGAGGGTTGTAATTAAAGGGGCTAGCTCGGTTTGGGCCTCAGTCACTAGCCGGGTTCCTCAGGGTTCCGTTTTGGGGCCACTGTTGTTTATCATTTACATAAATGATATCAACGCTGGCATCGTCAGTAGGATAGTCAAATTTGCTGATGACACGAAGCTTGGGGCCAATGTTGGGACGCCCGAAACGATCGAGGAACTGCGTGCGGACCTAGGTAGGATAGGAGAGTGGTCCGAAAAATGGCAAATGCCGTTTAACTTTGGTAAATGCAAAGTGATGCACATTGGCTACGCCAATCCCAAGTCGGACTACTCGATGTTGGGTAGTAATATCGAGGTGACTGATTTAGAAAAGGACTTGGGTGTGCTAATTAGCAGCGACCTTAAGTTTACGAAACAGTGTGTAGAGGTGGAAAAGAAAGCCCAGAAACTATTGGGTTATATCAGGAGGCAATTTCAGTTTCGGAACAAGGAGATTGTGCTCTCACTGTACAATTCCCTTGTTCGGCGCACCTGGAGTATGCTGTGCAGTTCTGGTCGCCCACCCTCAGGAAAGATATTGAGAGGCTGGAGCGAGTGCAGGCGAGGGCCACAAAGTTAATCCCTTCCGTTAGGCATATGGGCTACAATCGACGGTTACGCGCCCTGAACTTTTTGCTTGAAACTCGGAGGCTGCGCGGTCAACTGATCGAGGTTTTCAAGCTCTTACGCGGGTTCAACGATGTCGATTTTAGAAGTATGTTTAGTTTAAATGATAACCCAACTCGCAACAATGGTTGGAAGTTGGATTTGAAACGGTTTAGGACGTGTGTGTGTGGGAATTACTGTACGTATAAGATCTGTGACACATGGAACAGGTTACCTTCGGAAGTTGTGAACAGTTCCTCTGTGGATCAGTTCAAGAAAAGGTTAGACCAAATTTTGCACACTATTTGAGTGTGTAGAAAATTTTCCGTGGCACCCGTTGCCATTGGTACCTCCTCGGTATGGGCCGCAAGGCCTTTTGAGGTACTTCTTTTCCTTGTAACTCCTTGTAACTCTCTCTCTCTCTCTCTCGTATACACACATTATCTTTAAACACCGCTTCCCGTTGATTACCGAAGGTCTTCAACATTTGGTGTCTAACGTTTTTAGGATAAGAAAGTAAAAATATGTAAAATATTTTAAGTTAAAGTATCTAAGTAGACTGACTTCAAAGTTATACGATAACCTCTTCCTAAAAGTTAAAAAATAGTAGGTTGAGTAGTCCTCATTAGAGGATGTATAAATGAAGTGAAATGAATTTCGAAATAGAAGGAAGTATGGTCACTTGATGGAGAATTGGTTTTCCTTCTCGCTTATTATTAATTTAGAGTGGTTTGCCCTTTCTCTTCATTTATTTTCCCCTCGTTTTTCCTTTTAATAGAAAACGGAAATTACCTTTTTTCTTTTCCCTCTCTTCCTCCTCACTCGTTGAATCTGGCACTATGCCAGGGAAGGGGAAATTATGCGCGGTTCGTCAAACTTTGATTATTATGCATTATTAGGGCATATAAAATGTAAGTTACGCAGAACTCGATCGGTCCTTAAAGACGTGAAAGATATTGGGTGTTTAGTTAGTATGCCCGAGCGTCGGAGATTGCCCACTCCCTCCCTGCACTCGTTTGTTTTTTACATTGGCCTGTTTGCAGCTTCATAAACAGTTACGCCTTTAGTATGTATGGCATGTGCAGCAGTTACCAATGGTTTCAGAAGCTGGGATACATTGGGTCGTGTATCCCCATTTTTGTCATCGAACTGTACTATTTTCTCTGTTCACGATAGGTGGATAAATAAGTATTTGAGGGAGGGGGTCTTGTAAAACTCGTGTAATTGTGCAAATTTATTGATAAGCCTTGTATATATCAGTGAGTAGTCGAGACCACCACGACGAAGACCAAGACCATAAAAAAGGTCTCGAGACCGATCTCAATTCATACATCGCTGGTGTATATATATATAATATACTAGCGGAGCGACCTGGCGTTGCCATGTGGATGTTGAACACTATATATATATATATATATATATATATATATATATATATATATATATAGTGCACCCACCTCGGTGTTGAATGTCCAATTAGGTTAATTGAATGCCCGGTTAGGTCAACTGTTACACCCTTGATGATTGGTTAAGTTAAGTCGTGATATTTTCATTAGCTTTAGGTCCAAAATGGAAGCAGTTACAAACATGAAACTTCACACACACACACACACACACACATTGATTAGGTCCCGAGGTTGTGCACCTGGGTGTTGAATGTCCGGTTACGTCAACTGTACGCTCTTGACGTTTGATTAGGTTAAGTCGTGATATATTCGTTAGCTTTAACGAAAATATCACGATTAAACCTAACCAATCCTCAAGGGTGTACAATTAACCTAACCGGGAATTCAATTAACCTACCCGAGTATTCAATTAATTTAATCGGGCACTCAGTTGACCATATATATATATATATATTATATATATATATATATATATAATATATATATATATATACACACACACACACACACACACACACACACACACACACACACACACGTAATGAAGTAATGGTTTTGACGGCAATTAATTATTTAATTTATTAACAGCCAGGTGCATAACCTCGGGACCTAATCAATGTGTGTGTGTAGTTTCATGTTTGTCGTTTTATTATTATAGATTACTAGTACAGTTCCCGTCGCTTCGCTGACGGTTAGACAGGCTAAACTACACAAAAGAACGCAGCCGTGAAAATTTTGAGCTTCACATTGTGTCAACATTTCTCAATCTGGTATCTCCCAAAACCTCCTCACTCCCATTCATGCAACTTGGGGGCTAACCCCCTCCCCCATTACCCCCACCCCTCCCCATTACACCACCCATCCCCCATTACCCCCACCCCCACCCTTCCCCCATTACTGCCCGGGATAAATTTCAGAAAAAGACACACAGACAGGCTAAACTACAGAAAAGAAGTCATGAAAATATTGAGCTTCACATTGCCGCCCGTAATACAATTTCTGAATTTTTTTTACAATTTCTGAATTTTTTTTACAATTTCTAAATTTTTTTCTCAATTTCTGAAAGTGTGACAGACGGACAGCTCTCTTATTATATTATAATAATAGACAGTGGCGACTGGCGTATAGGAGCGATGGAGCGGTCGCTCCCCCTTGCTTGAAACGATAAATATTAATTTAACAGATAAAAAATATATTAATTTTAAGATATTAAAATAAATATTCTTGAAATATATTTTAAAAATTCATGTGGCATATCATAATTCATGAGGCATTTTGAGTAAGCCTTCATACAGTACATAATATTCTAAACTTATAGCATAGCTTCAAACAGCGTACCGCTGTTTGAATACAAAATAATATTGCAGCCGAATGGAGCGATAGATTTTTCGCTCAAGTAAATATAAATTATATTTTACTGTTGTAATGAAAATATAAGTACAATCGTGAATTTTTTTTATAATAACAACTTTATTTTTACTAATAGTTACTTCAGTAATAATGATATAAGCCATTTATATGTATTTTATTGAAATTATTACTTATTTGTAATTAACTAGAATTGTACGTCTGGCATAGCCGCATATGTTAATACAAGTACTCTTGTGAGCGGCAGTTGGATTCGCGCTAGCCTATTGTGAGTCCGTGTTGTCGTACAGTGGTACATTATTATAGTCAAATAGTCCTGTTCAACAATTATTTTTATATTTTATTAAAATACTTTTTTAATACAAATTTATGGCTTCTTTTGACATATAAGTACCGTACGGAAGCACCATGTGATTGTTTATGTACTACAATTCGAAAAATTATAAATTTTATGAAATCGCACCCCCATACATTTATACCACGAGTCGCCACTGATAATAGATAATAGATTATTGCGGGCGGCAATGTAAAGCTCAAGAATTTCATGACTGTTCTTTTCTATAGTTTTATTGACCAAATAATTAGTCATGAAAATCTTGATTCAGAAATCTTGACACAATGTGAAGCTCAAAATTTTCACGGCTGCGTTCTTTTCTGTAGTTTAATCGCGGTGCTGGGGCCTTCGGGCCCAGTAATTTTAATTATTTAATTTATTAACAGCCAGGTGCACAACCTGGGGACCTAATCAATATGCGTGTGAAGTTTCATGTTTGTAACTGCTTCCATTTTGGAGTTATGGCTGGAACACACACACACACACACACACACACACACACACACACACACGTCGTTTTATTATTATTATAGATAGAAACTTGCGCATTTGAGGGTGACACACTGACCCTTTCACCACTTGATTGTCTATGTCCATCGGAATTCCAATAAAACCTTCGTTCGATTACGAATAGAGTGCAAGCTCGTCACATTTGGTGCATAGAGAGAGTGATCAAGTGATTAATTTGTTGGGTGTGCATGGAGATAGCAAATATTGGTCTTTATTTTGTATTGTTTCATGGACACCTATATTGGCTTTCGTCGCAATACAGTAGAGAGGAGATTCTTTTATTTCGGTGCAAGTTGATATGTGAGTATATAGAATCATGATTATATATATATATATATATATATATATATATATATATATATATATATATATAATGTGTGTGCTTAAAAGATGGAAAATTGCTACTGATTTAAAGTTACCTAAAAAATTAGTTAATAACTTCCTGTAGGACAGTCCCCTCCGTCGTACTGCTACTGCTGTCACCGTGTCCTCCCTCGTTTAACACTGACTGCCACGCCACTCGTTTGTGAGTGACACCGTTTTATGTGGTCAGCCCGCGTCACTCACAGTTGTGCGACACACACTACTTCAGTTCAAGCCATATCACGCAAATGTGATTCACAGAGCGTTGGTTTTATTATGTAATTTTCAAGGTATGGTCCTTTGTAAAACTTCTTATCGCGAAACCTCGGCTTTGAAAGGATATGCTAATAAATTGTTGTATATTTTGACTCATTTTTTTATACAACCTTTTCTTCACCGAGAATGTTTTATGCCCGAATAATAAAATAGACAAAAAGTTGATAATGGCATCATATTTGTTTGATTGGATTATAAAAACATTACGTAACTTTTATTTCAAACTTCCTTTGCATCATATTGATGAGTGGTTGAATTTTTCCAAGTCTGTTGCCTGGTTCAATGGGTTTATTGTCAGCAAAATCAGGATTTTCTAGCAATATTTGAAACCCATTTCTAGACATTACGTTTGGTGCTACCTCATTTTGTAAATAGCATCAGTGGACCAGCAATTAGTAATGTTACCAATGCATACCAGGCCCATCCAAACATTCAAGCCAAGAAAATTTTTAATTTCCTCTTTGTCGGTGGGTTTCCAAGATTGTCATGCAAAAGTTTCACGACACTGGTTTTCTGCATATCTGTGTGTTTCCTGAGCCAAAATATTTATCACTTCATTGTCAACTAAAAGTTTGAATACTTCTATTGGGGAAATACCTGCCGGGAGGTCTTTTTGTACGCTCGCATTAACAGTAAAAGTAAATTTTAGTTCTGTTTTGGTATTCAGTACATACTGTTTGATCTTGAGCATCCTCTCTGCCTCGTTCTAGATCTTCTAAATCACTATCTTCGTCTATGAACATTTCATTTGGGCACCTTTCTATTTCATCGTCTAAAATACTAAATTTTATACTCAATACCTGGTTTTTAGGGTATAAGAATAGCAAGCCTAAGTAAATTTTGAAAAAAGTAAAGAATAGTAAATTTCGCATAATATGAATCACATATGAGTGACGTGGCTCGAAGAAAATGTGTCTTCATTGGGAGTCATGTCACTCATTTTTTAAATGCCAAAAAAATGACACCTGGAATAAAAATTTTATATTTTTGACACTTGTACGTCCTATATTTGCTGAAATATACCACCAAAAATTGACATTTGCTCCCAGGAGAAATTTCCCGAAATCACCTCTGGCATCCATAGTGTTAAAAAGAAAGTTACCGTGTGTCATATATAGTTTAGATATTACAACATACGCATTATTGCATTAATATATTGATGTTAAGGATTCGTATAATTCCTATACGCCTATATCGGTATACATTGTTAGCCTACACTCTCGTATAAATTCCATTTGAAATTGTCTGGGTTTGAACAGTTACTTTGTGGACACCCTGTGTATTTAAGATGAATATTTTGATTTATACTCAGTCTTTTGTTACATTATTTGATATTCTGTTTTTTTTAATTAAGGGTTAATTTGAGTTAATGGTGCTGAGCAGTGTTTGAAGATATTAACTTTAATTTTTAAAAATAGCAAAATATACTGTACCCTACCGTAAGTTATAATATAATGCACGAAAATATATGTGTGACCAGTCCCCCCCCTCCCTTTCAGTTACTGGGCTCGAAGGCTCCAGCACCGCAATAAAACTATAGATAAGAACAGCCATGAAAATCTTGAGTTGCGTGAAGCTTAAGATTTTCATGACTAAGTTTTATTGACCAAATAGTTGAA
The DNA here is from genome assembly GCA_023014485.1 of Bathynomus jamesi. NCBI lineage: Eukaryota > Metazoa > Arthropoda > Malacostraca > Isopoda > Cirolanidae > Bathynomus > Bathynomus jamesi. The sequence continues at coordinate 85,477 of JAJOZX010002695.1, read as the reverse complement.
GTCTCAGTAATTGGGGGGGGGTAATAGTCTATTACTATTACCATTACCCCATGTCTGCAGGGAATACAGATTTAGTTTACATAATCTTTCCCAGTGGTTGAGCTCTTTGCAGCCATCAATGTTTGCTGTGAAATATGTCTAAGTTTCTTCTAGTTTATTAGTTTCTTTTTATATGAGGACGTTAAGACTGAGCAGTATTAAAGTTTTGGTATAATCAGTGTTTTTAGCAGGGGAATCATTACTGTCCTGTCCCTTCTTTTGAACTTTCTTCGTACCTGTCCCGCGACTCTTTTTGCTTTGTTCATCGCTATCTGATTTTCGCTCTCTAATTTGGCATCATCGGTCATTATTACCCCCAAATCGATCGCTTTCGTGCTTCTCTGAATTTCCTGTCTATCTGGAGCAAAATATGCAGTCTAAGTTCCTCTTTTCTACCATATCTCAAGAGCTGAAATTTCTCTGTTAAAAGTCATATTGTTGTCTTCTGACCATTTGTATATTTTGTTCGTGTCCCTCTGCAAGGTCTCTACTTCCTTTGCATCGCTGACTTTTCTGCTAACCTTTGTATCGTCTGCAAAGGATGTTACTATACGGTTGCTGTTTACTCCAGTCTGTCTGTTAGCATGATAATGAACAGGAGTAGGGCCAGTACTGTACCTTGTGGTACTGAGCTGCGTACTTCTGATTGATGATGATATACCTTGAATTTTAACGACCTGAAGACGTTCTCTGAGGAAGTTGTAGATCCATTTTCCTACTTTGTCTGTTATTCCCATATATTTCATTTTATGTGCTATTATACCAATATACCATGATCACATTTGTCGAAAGCTTTAGCAAAATCCGTGTATATGAATGACATTGTAGTTGTCATTGCCTTCCAGTGCATCTAGGATTTTGTTATAGTGCTCTATAAGTTGATAGGCATGATCTTCGTGATTGGAATCCGTGCTGATTTATGTTGAATCTTTCCAGTGTCTCCAAGAAATCATAGATTTTCTCTCTAACATTATATATATATATATATATATATATATATTATATATATATATTAAACTTCACTTATAAATCATTTCGACTCAACTTCATAAATCTAAATAAAGCCTATGGTGCGCGACTTCTGAGAATATATATATATTAGTGATGTAGGTCACATCCGCATCCGCGGAACATCCGCACATTTTCTCGCATCCGCATCCGCACTTTGGACTGCGGATGTCGTGCGGATGTGGACCGTTGAGATAAAACGTCATTAATAAGCGGAAATTATCAAATTCTACTATAATAATAGAACTAGTTCATTGTGCGCAAAAGTGATGCAAGCGACAAGACGAGAGGCTGTTCTTGTATAAAGTTAGTCTCTTGCAACCTACTTAGATCCACGTTACAAAGCTAAGTTATTTTCACCTAGTACATTAGAACGAGTTAAATCATCACTTGGCAAAGCAGTTGAAGAGCTTCAATCTCTTGAATCTGTCGCTTCGCCACCCACCAAAAGAATAAAAGTTTCAGTGACAGAACCAACACCTTCAACAAGCAAATCTATCACAGAATATATATCTCAGTTTCTTGAGTCAAGCAGCGATGACGAGACCTACGCGATGTCAAAAGATGTAGTAAAAATGATCGAGAGCTATCACCAAGAAAAACGCCTGGCTGCATGTGACAATCCTATTAGTTGGTGGAAAAATACGCAGAATATCTATCCATACTTGAGTAAACTTGCAAGGAAACATTTAGCACGTCCTCCAACAAGCGTACCAAGCGAGAGATTATTTAGCAGTGCTGGATTAATAAATGATGAAAAGAGAAACAGACTGGCAGCAGAAAAGGCAGAAAAATTAATGTTCCTTAAGCATAACCTTCCTATAATTAAGTTTGAATATTAAACGATGAACATCTTAGTTTACTTTATTTTAATTACTCATTTATAAATATGCCTAATAAAACTTTAAACTTAATATAAATAGTTATCAAGCTAATTAAAGATCTCTTTCTATAAGGGTGGAGGTTGGGGAAAGAGGTCGGGTAACACAATTATGGTTTCTAATTGTGGCTGAAACTCAACAAAATATAACGAATTTATTTGCAGACGAATTCACTAATTGATTTCTATATTAGTTAGATGCTTGCTATTATTTTATATGTTCAGGGAAAAGTACAGCAATTATTGTACAATTAATCAATTATACTACATTATAGCTACAGCTCTCTCTATATAATAACTTATTATATACGTTAAACACAACAAATCTCGAATATATCCTAAAAAATAACGAAAATGTAGACATCCGCATCCGCGGATGCTGAAATCAAACATCCTCATCCGCATCCGCGGATGTTGAAATCAAACATCCTCATCCGCATCCGCGGATGTTGAAATCAAACATCCGCATCCGCGGATGTGAAAAAAATGACATCCGCTACATCACTAATAATATATATATATATATATATATATATATATATATATATATATATATATATTAGGGTGGTCCAAATCCATAGGGGGAAATTTCAAAATTGTCTTAGTCTCCACAAGTGTGGTGTTTGTCCATTTAGTGTCCACATGGTCTGTGCAAAATTGCAGCGTGATTGGTGAATATTTAGAGGTCGCCCCACTCTGAATATATACCTATATTATATAATGTACTTTTTCTTCCGTAGGTCCGATGGCTCAAACTCGATCAATTCCAAAAGTTTGGCTTCTAGGGATGGCAACTGGAACTTTATCCACGTCAAGGCTCCCTACATGCCTTGACGCCCTCCTCTTGGGGCAATACCACCACATCAATCAAAAGCAAACCACCTCCGACAGTCTGAACCAGGCATGCCAGAGGGTGATTGAAGTCTGGACCCGAGCGCGGATCCCAACTCAACGGATCGACTCGTGTCCATAAGCTTTCAAAGCTTTTAGACTGCTACAAAACACTCAAGAAGCACAGGACCAGGCAACGTGCCAGCGATAGAATGAATGAAGACATCTTTAAAGCGGACATCCAGGAACTGTTTGACATCGCAACCAGTGATGCCATGAGCACAATCGTCAACGTTGAGGACCGAAATTTCCTGTCCATGCAGCGCAAGGACGTCAATTCTTGCAGCATGGCTGGCATTGATAAGGAAACGACTACACAAGAGGACAGAAAGCGATCCAGAATGGAGAAGGAAGCCAAGAGGAAGGCAAGGCATGAAGCAACACAAAGATTTGGAAGAAGCAGGAGTGTCATCAATTGATCTTTCCTCTTCTTCTTCTTCCCTTTTTTCGCAAGACGACGACGACTATAGACCATCGGTTCCTATTCCTTCTTCGTGAAGCTCCAGCACCAAAGCGTCCCAAGAACAAGGTTACGAACATTTTCCAATCTCCAGAAGTCATTGGAGCAATGGATCACACCAATCTTTCTGACCGGAATGCTGTTTTCGTAACTGGAGCTGTATTACAGGCCGCGGGGCATGATCTGTCTGGGATGACGTGCTCTCGGAGCTCTATTCATCGCTACAGAGAAAGTGGGCGAGAACAGGCAGCTCGAGAAGACCTAGAATCATTCTCTCTAGAAGACCCTGTCCTTCTCCATTGGGACGGAAAGCTTCTCCCCGGCATTGAAGGGAAGAAGACGAATGTGCATCGGATAGCAATCCTTATAACATTCAATGGACAGGAGAAGCTGCTTGGTGTCCCAAAGATGAAACAAGGAACTGGAGAAGCACAGGCCCAGGCATGCCTTCAAACTATGAAATTATGGAACGTGGAACAGCATGTGAGAGGTCTCGTCTTCGATACCACTGCGTCAAACGGGTTTACATCGCGGAGCCTGTGTCAGGATTGAAGAAGCAGTGGGTCACGAGCTAGTTTGATCGGTTGTCGACATCATATACTTGAAGTCGTACTTGCTGATGTCTTTGCCTCAATATTTGGCTCAACAGGAAGTCCTGAAACAGGCCTTTTTAAGCGATTTCAAAAGGAATGGCCATCTCTCTCCCACGAAGCATTTGTCTCAGCATCGGACAGCTTGTTCGAGAACCCTCAACTCCAAGAGATGAGAAAAGAGATGCTCACTTACTTACCTAACGCTCTTCAGGCAAGCCAACCTCGTGACGACTACAAGGAGTTCCTTGAACTATCTTTGCTCTTCCTGGGGGAAAGACTGGTGGTCAACTCTTTATCCGAGCTCCGGGTCCCATGCACCACGCGAGATGGATGGCGAAGGCGATTTATGCGCTCAAAATCTACCTCTTTCACTATCAATTCAAGCTCACAGCACGCGAAGAACGAAACGTGACTCAGCTGGCTTTATTTGTCAGTCTGATTTACGTCAAGTACTGGCATGAAGCGCCAATGGGGACACGCTCCTCTCAATGATCTCAAAATGCTGCATCTTCTGGAAAAATATCCACACGGAGGAGCTGCACAAGCGGCGAAGACAGCTCTAAGACGCCACCTGTGGTACTTGTCGGAGCATCTGATTGGACTGGCCTTCTTCGATAATAGGATCGATCCTGATACCAAAAGGAGAATGGTTCAACACCTCCAACATCCCCAAAAGAATGGCTGCCCCCGACGAATCGACATGGCGGAAGCTGGTGTTGAAAATGATGTGGCATCCTTCGTCACGAAAAGGACATTGACCCTCTTTGATGCCTTGAAAGTTGGAGGTAAGGAGGAAGCGCGCCAGTTACTTCAAAAAGATCCACGGGAATGGCCAAATGACAAGAACTACAGGGAACTTAGAGATCGCGCCTTAAAGATGAAAGTCGTCAATGATGCTGCCGAGCGAGGTATTGCTCTCGCACAACGCTACAATGACACTGACACGAAACGAGCACCAGAAGCAGTACCTCCTACAACTCGTAGCCGCCCACCGAAAACAGATACCAATACCATCCAAGGCGACTCTGATGCAGAAGAAATAATGAAGATACACCCATTATCATGTCCTATTGTCTTACTGTTTTCTTTCATATTCTTTGAGAACCAAAAAAAAATTTAGTTATTCAGTTGTCTATATATTTTCCCAAATTTTCAAAAAGGGGGCAAGTGGGGCGACCCCTAAATATTAACCGAATAACGTGAAACTTTGCACAAATACTGTCCACACCAAGAGGCATAAAACCAACCTTGTGGAGAGAACTTAGTCGATGCTTTAACTTTTGGACCACCCTAATATATATATGTCAGAAGTGGCACCATAGGCTTTATTTAGATTTATGAAGTTGAGTCGAAATGATTTATAAGTGATGTTTAATTACAATATATGTTGACAATGTTCGAATAATAAAATTAATGGCTTTTAATTAACTGTACATACTATCTTAAAATAATTAAATTGAATGAAGCTACATTAGCCAATGGTGCCCAACTTCTGAGACACCATTGGCTAATGTAGCTTCATTCAATTTAATTATTTTAAGATAGCTTTTTGATTAACTGTACAGTACATACTATTAATTTTATTATTCGAACATTATCGGACATATATTGTAATTAAACATCTTATAAACCATTTCGACTCGTAAATCTGAATAACGTCTATGGTGCGCGACTTCTGAGAGACACACACACACACACACACACACACACACACACACACACACTCTCTCTCTCTCTCTTTGGGGATAATTTGTCAAATTTTTCTTTCTAGTTATTCAAGTTTCTAAAAAAAAAAAAAAAAAATTGAATGTTGCTGTCATACACTAATGATTAATGAAGTAACACAAAGATTTCACAGTCCACTTTGAAAGTTTGATTTTGTTTTCAAGTTAATTATTTATTGGACAGGGTCGAATGTAAAAACATAATGATGTAAATATACAAAAATAAATGGGCTGACACGTATGAGCGTGAAAACAAATGTATGTCCCAAAATGTTTGTGTCCCGTTTACCATGACATTCCATTTCATACAGTAACCAAACGGTATAAGTCGATTCATTTTCTAGTGGGATGATACTAGACACGATTCCTGTCTCATAATATAGGCCTATTGCGCGATAGGTTAATCACTAAATTGATAAATTCCCATTGTATTAATGCCTTAAATCTAAACTGGTTTGAAAATAATTAAGACAGGATGTTCATAAAGTCACGCGAGTGAATATGCATGTACACTTCACCATATTCTCTTACGCAACTTTATGAACATCCTGTATTTGAATCAAGAATAAAACTGTAACATAGATATAAGAATACAAAAATTTAAAAAAGCCTTTATTTCCTTACTTAATAGGTATTTTGAGGCTGTTTAATCAGTTTAAAATGGTCAGTAATTGGTGTATTATTTTTTTAAGTTTGTTTTAAATTGGTTTTTTTTTTTTCTTATACGATCACTATTTATGAGAACGAAAGACCGATTAAATGCGTCTGATTTGTGTTTTCCTTTTGACAATTCCTATAATTTCGCTTCCTCGATTCCGTTCTGCGCTTCAACTTCAAGGTCTTGAATTGGAACACACAGCCGGAAGTCCCAACAGGTGTCTCTTCCTCCTCCTCCTTCCTCCTTCATCAAGGCTCTCGCTTCTCCAGATTAAATTTTCGATGATTTGGTCTTTGCCACCTTTTGTGAACTTGGCTCCCAAATCAAACGGTTGGGTCGTTATCAGGCAAGAGCCTAGCCCTAGACCCAAGAGAGCCGTGCTTAATTGAAGAGAATATGTATGTCGCTCCGAGGGTATATATATATATATATATATATATATATATATATATATATATATATATATAGGGTGGTCCAAATCCATAGGGGGAAATTTCAAAATTGTCTTAGATAGTCTCCACAAGTGTGGTTTTTGTCCATTTAGTGTCCACGTGGTCTGTGCAAAATTGCAGCGTGATTGGTGAATATTTAGAGGTCGCCCCACTCTGAATATATATTATATAATGTACTTTTTCTTCCGTAGGTCCGATGGCTCAAACTCGATCAATTCCAAAAGTTTGGCTTCTAGGGATGGCAACTGGAACTTTATCCACGTCAAGGCTCCTACATGCCTTGACGCCCTCCTCTTGGGGCAATACCACCACATCAATCAAAAGCAAACCACCTCCGACAGTCTGAACCAGGCATGCCAGAGGGTGATTGAAGTCTGGACCCGAGCGCGGATCCCAACTCAACGGATCGACTCCTGTGTCCGTAAGCTTTCAAAGCTTTTAGACCGCTACAAAACACTCAAGAAGCACAGGACCAGGCAACGTGCCAACGATAGAATGAATGAAGACATCTTCAAAGCGGACATCCAGGAACTGTTTGACATCGCAACCAGTGATGCCATGAGCACAATCGTCAACGTTGAGGACCGAAATTTCCTGTCCATGCAGCGCAAGGACGTCAATTCTTGCAGCATGGCTGGCATTGATAAGGAAACGACTACACAAGAGGACAGAAAGCGATCCAGAATGGAGAAGGAAGCCAAGAGGAAGGCAAGGCATGAAGCAACACAGAAAGATTTGGAAGAAGCAGGAGTGTCATCAATTGATCTTTCCTCTTCTTCTTCCCTTTTTTCGCAAGACGACGACGACTATAGACCATCGGTTCCGATTCCTTCTTCGTCTGAAGCTCCGGCACAAAGCGTCCCAAGAAAAGGTTACGAACATTTTCCAATCTCCAGAAGTCATTGGAGCAATGGATCGCACCAATCTTTCTGACCGGAATGCTGTTTTCGTAACTGGAGCTGTATTACAGGCCGCGGGGCATGATCTGTCTGGGATGACGTGCTCTCGGAGCTCTATTCATCGCTACAGAGAAGTGGGCGAGAACAGGCAGCTCGAGAAGACCTAGAATCATTCTCTCTAGAAGACCCTGTCCTTCTCCATTGGGACGGAAAGCTTCTCCCGGCATTGAAGGGAAGAAGACGAATGTGCATCGGATAGCAATCCTTATAACATTCAATGGACAGGAGAAGCTGCTTGGTGTCCCAAAGATGAAACAAGGAACTGGAGAAGCACAGGCCCAGGCATGCCTTCAAACTATGAAATTATGGAACGTGGAACAGCATGTGAGAGGTCTCGTCTTCGATACCACTGCGTCAAATACGGGTTTACATCGCGGAGCCTGTGTCAGGATTGAAGAAGCATTGGGTCACGAGCTAGTTTGGATCGGTTGTCGACATCATATACTTGAAGTCGTACTTGCTGATGTCTTTGCCTCAATATTTGGCTCAACAGGAAGTCCTGAAACAGGCCTTTTTAAGCGATTTCAAAAGGAATGGCCATCTCTCTCCCACGAAGCATTTGTCTCAGCATCGGACAGCTTGTTCGAGAACCCTCAACTCCAAGAGATGAGAAAAGAGATGCTCACTTACTTACCTAACGCTCTTCAGGCAAGCCAACCTCGTGACGACTACAAGGAGTTCCTTGAACTATCTTTGCTCTTCCTGGGGGAAAGACTGGTGGTCAACTCTTTATCCGAGCTCCGGGTCCCATGCACCACGCGAGATGGATGGCGAAGGCGATTTATGCGCTCAAAATCTACCTCTTTCACTATCAATTCAAGCTCACAGCACGCGAAGAACGAAACGTGACTCAGCTGGCTTTATTTGTCAGTCTGATTTACGTCAAGTACTGGCATGAAGCGCCAATGGGGACACGAGCTCCTCTCAATGATCTCAAAATGCTGCATCTTCTGGAAAAATATCCACACGGAGGAGCTGCACAAGCGGCGAAGACAGCTCTAAGACGCCACCTGTGGTACTTGTCGGAGCATCTGATTGGACTGGCCTTCTTCGATAATAGGATCGATCCTGATACCAAAAGGAGAATGGTTCAACACCTCCAACATCCCCAAAAGAATGGCTGCCCCTGACGAATCGACATGGCGGAAGCTGGTGTTGAAAATGATGTGGCATCCTTCGTCACGAAAAGGACATTGACCCTCTTTGATGCCTTGAAAGTTGGAGGTAAGGAGGAAGCGCGCCAGTTACTTCAAAAAGATCCACAGGAATGGCCAAATGACAAGAACTACAGGGAACTTAGAGATCGCGCCTTAAAGATGAAAGTCGTCAATGATGCTGCCGAGCGAGGTATTGCTCTCGCACAACGCTACAATGACACTTTGACACGAAACGAGGACCAGAAGCAGTACCTCCTACAACTCGTAGCCGCCCACCGAAAACAGATACCAATACCATCCAAGGCGACTCTGATGCAGAAGAAATAATGAAGATACACCCATTATCATGTCCTATTGTCTTACTGTTTTCTTTCATATTCTTTGAGAACCAAAAAAAAATTTAGTTATTCAGTTGTCTATATATTTTCCCAAATTTTCAAAAAGGGGGCAAGTGGGGCGACCCCTAAATATTAACCGAATAACGTGAAACTTTGCACAAATACTGTCCACACCAAGAGGCATAAAACCAACCTTGTGGAGAGAACTTAGTCGATGCTTTAACGTTTTGGACCACCCTAATATATATATATAATATATATATATATATGCGCCTCGGTGGTGTAGTGGTTAGCGTGACTACGAATCCATCGGCCCCGGGTTCGAGACCCGACGGCAGCCGGCGCGCAGCAAAACCCAGCTGTTCATCCTTCCACACAATAAAGAAAGTGGTTGGTAGATAAATGGGTACCCTAGGGGGCCTAGTGGTTACGACGCTGGGCTGCTGATGGGGCGTGGTTCGGATTCCACGTTAAACTGTAGGTCTAAGGTGGAATGGAAAGCTCGACCTTCGTCAGAATGAAACAATTCGGGCGGAAGCTAACCAAAGGTTTATATATATATATATATATATATATATATTATATATATTATATAATGTGTGTGTGTATATATTAAGGTACTATATAGTGTTTTTAGTTTGTTCTTTATAATCATGTTATATGAATTATTATTTTAGTATAATTACCTAATTAATATTATACTAATTATATTATTATTATTAGTAGTATTTATTGAAATTTGTTTATTATTAATACAAAAAAAAAAAATAATCTTTAAGATTTTATTCTTTTGCGAGGAAAGTGAATGCAGTAGTGGTAGTAGTGAAGACTGTCAGTACCACCACTCCATCACTCTTCATAAAGCTCTGAAGAGCCTCTGAAGGGAACGTGTAAAGAAAGGTTGATAGATTACTTCATTGATCGCTTTATTCCACTTTCGAGACAACGCTGAAGAGCCGCTTTGTACGAACACACTTTAATCGGAATGAAACGACCGCTTCTTAAAGGCCGTTTTTCCATGTTTGCGTCAAAATAGCCGAATCTGAAGGCCGTTCTGTAGGCTTAATTATGCCACTCGCGTAATTTAATTTATTATTGTTCATATTGTTCAACATATGAGATTTTAAATTAAAAGTATTTACTCAGGCCAAAAAGAAGTGAATAATTATATCGTAAAAGAAATATAAATAGACGTCTGTCTAATCTTAAATGTTATTTAATCTTGTTTCGTCATCAGCTATTTAGTTTATTTTTTTTCTCTTTGGAGTTATATATATATATATATATATATTTTTTTTTATTATATATGCAAATCCACAAGGAAAAAGGAAAATGATTCCAAGGTTTTTCGTGTATTCAGAATTACACCTCGTCAGGGAATTCGCTGACGATGTGTACTTCTAAATACACGAAAGGCCTTGGAATCATTTTTCTTTTCCTTGTGGGTTTGCATCATTCATTCATTTCACGTGTTTAATTGTGAAATTCATCATATATATATATATATATATATATATATATATATATATATATACGGGGGTTGGACAGAATAATGGAAACACTCGCATTTTCGGTGCTGTATTTTTTTATATCATTAATGGCGTTATGTACTCTATTAAATTAATATGTAACTGCATATAATATTGAGAACATCTATTTTAATATGTTCGTATTGGTTTTTAATGTTTTTTTAAAAATAAATAAAAATATAGCGCTTGGAAAAAATGTTACTGACTGTGAAAGGGGCATGATAGTAGGAGCCCGTTTGGTTGGTGTTTCAGTAATAAAAGTCGCATAATTGCTCTTGTATCTCGAGGAACAGTCCTCAAGGTTATGAATAGATGCAAAAATCAAAAAAAAAAAAATCAAATAAGGAATGTAGTGAGCGGAAAGCAACACGGGCAGAATGCGACAGAAGAACCTTGTATGATAATTATGAGCGGTGAAGAATCAATCAAAGACTTGCCTCAAAACTTTTTTGTTCAAAATTTAACAATAATCCGCAAAGACCAGTGTCAGTCATAACTATGTTATGGGAACCGTAGTAAAGCCTATTTTAACACCAACCAGTACCAAAGTTCTAATGAATTTGGAGTTGGGAAGAATAATGGGAACAATTCTGTGCTTATGTGGTGTATTTTTTTTTTAATTTCTTTCCATGTATTCATAACTATGGGAATGTTTCTCAAGGTGCAGGGATAATCACGCGACTTTTAATATTGAGACACCAACTAAACGGGCTCAAACTATCATGCCCCTTTCACACAATAAAAATTTTTTCAAGCGCCATATTTTTATTTATTCTACAAGAACGTGAAAAACCAATATGAACCAGACAATTGGGTCAATTACTGGGTTTCTATTACTATTACTTTTGATTCCTTCTATTACTTGGTCATCTATTACAATTACTTTTGTATGTAGGGTACTTCATTCATTTGAAAAGGATCTTTGTCTATTTAAATGCAATTAGAAGCAGTGTGTTAACACACACACACTTTATTCCAAACTTAACAGGTACAAACATTATACAAGTGGTCCATAGAAGATTAAAAGATAGTTGTCTGGAGCACTGACTAAGTAGGCCAGTGAATGAATCACTGTATAATGAACATAAAAATACAATGATCTAACCATGAAGTGGTGTGCCAACTATCACTAACATGAGTAAAGCTATCACCATTAATAGCTACTACTTTAATAAAGTACATAACGCCATTAATGATATCAGAAAATAGAGCACCGAAAATGCCAGTGTTTCCATTATTCTGTCCAACCCCTGTGTGTGTGTGTATATATATATATATATATATATATATATATATATATATATATAATATATATAATAATATATATATATATATATATAATCCCTATTTAAAAAATGCTACATTGTTCTGGAGCTGATTTCCTTGAATGACATTTAACGAGATACCTGTCATGGCGCCAACTACCTGAATGTAATGCCAATTGATACGTTGCTGTAACTTGTTATATAAGACGAAAATGATAAGCCTGTGGGCTTCTGATAAATGTACATATTTAGAAATACGAGCACGGTAGCTTTCTTAATTAAAAAGGACTAAATTCCGGGACACACACACACACACACACACACACACACACACACAAAAGAGTATTTATTATATATATATATATATATATATATATATATATATATATATATTATATTGAAATGCATGAACACGCACGGCATAATACAAAAATGTGCCTAGTGGGATTCGAACCCAGCACCTTTTGAGTAGAAGGTGAGGGCACTGACCATTTCGCTACGACAAGATACAAGTTAGTACAACTTGGCACATATTTCAAGCATTCGAGAGGACGCTTAACGTTTTCTCTGCAGGTGTTTTCCGTACTAACTCCTGCACTCGAGGCAACGACGGCATTTCATTCAAACTCCGATGTAAAACTGGGGACTTGTAGATGGAATATTATGCATGGACACTCGCACTTTTGCATATTTTAAAAATTCCATTACTGGGGACATTAAAATAAATATAATATATATATATATATGTTAAACACAGACCGTGCATGGAACAAGGAACTCTTCTGGGAAAATTAAATCCACTATAGTCCGAATAAGTAATGGTAAATGACAAATACCATAGTTTTTTTCCTTTTTCATGATTTTAGCCCGACGTGGGCAACGGGTCTCTCGCAAAGAGATCCCATAAATATAGCTTCCCTCACCAGCTATCTGCAAAGCAGACAGGATCCAGCTTTGGGACGTGGATCTAGGGTTTAAAGCAAACCTAGATCCCTACACTCAGAACCTCTATATAAGTAAAAGACTCGTTGCATTCACGTCGTGTTGAATAAATCAAAGAAAAAGGGGGTAACTATTGTTTTTAGCCAAAAAACCAAAACTTAAACCTCAACCGGGACATTGAGCGTCCACTTTTCAAGGCACGAAACACGTCCGTTTAGTATACACAAACTCAGAATGGTTCCCTGAGAACATTATATGTTAAACACAGACCGTGCATGGAACAAGGAACTCTTCTGGGAAAATTAAATCCACTATAGTCCGAATAAGTAATGGTAAATGACAAATACCATAGTTTTTTTCCTTTTTCATGATTTTAGCCCCACGTCCCAAAGCTGGATCCTGTCTGCTTTGCAGATAGCTGGTGAGGGAAGCTATATTTATGGGATCTCTTTGCGAGAGACCCGTTGCCCACGTCGGGCTAAAATCATGAAAAAGGGAAAAAAACTATGGTATTTGTCATTTACCATTACTTATTCGGACTATAGTGGATTTAATTTTCCCAGAAGAGTTCCTTGTTCCATGCACGGTCTGTGTTTAACATATAATGTTCTCAGGGAACCATTCTGAGTTTGTGTATACTAAACGGACGTGTTTCGTGCCTTGAAAAGTGGACGCTCAATGTCCCGGTTGAGGTTTAAGTTTTGTTTTTTTTGGCTAAAAATACAATAGTTACCCCCTTTTTCTTTGATTTATTCAACACGACGTGAATGCAACGAGTCTTTTACTTATATAGAGGTTCTGAGTGTAGGGATCTAGGTTTGCTTTAAACCCTAGATCCACGTCCCAAAGCTGGATCCTGTCTGCTTTGCAGATAGCTGGTGAGGGAAGCTATATTTATGGGATCTCTTTGCGAGAGACCCGTTGCCCACGTCGGGCTAAAATCATGAAAAAGGAAAAAAACTATGGTATTTGTCATTCACCATTACTTATTCGGACTATAGTGGATTTAATTTTCCCAGAAGAGTTCCTTGTTCCATGCACGGTCTGTGTTTAACATATAATGTTCTCAGGGAACCATTCTGAGTTTGTGTATATATATATATATATATATATATATATATATATGTATATGATACACACAGACCGTGCATGGAACAAGGAACTTTTCTGGGAAAATTATATATATGACCTGGTAGCTCAGTGGTTATGGTGACGGACTCCGAACGGTGTGGCGCTGGTTCGCTCCCGGCCATTACTCTGTCTCTGCTCGGGTGACCCTTGGGCCCCCCCCCTTCCTCTATAGTCGGGAATGAGATTCTTGGATGTTAAACCTTTGTTTTTTGTGCACGAGTTTTGTGGAAATTAAACAGATACCAGTCATACAAAGAGATGTTTTCCAACTGGGTCACGAGCTATGCTCAGGTGAGTTTTACAATTGGGTGGATACTTGAGAAGAATTTTAATTTGATTTCTTGTTGTTGAAAAAGGAGAGAGAAAATAGCGAACACTCGTGCAAACATTACCACACGACTTTCTCTCTCAACTATTCAGTGATGAGGAAAGGGAGTATTTTAGCAGTAGGAGCCAATTTGCGGCGAGATGTCCTGCCCCCCCCCCCCCCTCCTATTTATTCACGGATGGATAGTCGTGAGATGCAAGAATGGAAATGAGTAGGAACGACCTCGCAACACGATGTTTATCTTCCTTAGGAAGTTAGGATTGAAAGGAAAAGTACCAGCCGCAAACGGAGTCAGTATTTGGGGACAGTATAGGTACCTATAATAGTCCTCTCAAAGTTTGGGTATAGGCGTTTTGAATGGTTAAAATGAAGCGTGTTGTTTTAAGAGAAATACTCTGTTACTGTAAGCCCTATTTCTTTTTCTGTGTAAGCTTTCTCTTATAATTTAAATTTAATAAATAATGCTTTCTTAGTCCGTTTCGTCATTGTACGAGTTATTACGTGAACAGAATCGAATTTATGACATGACATGACATGACATGACATTGGTATTGACCTCACGCAGGTCTCTCTTATTCCAGGAAATAGGCAGGTCACATCTTAAATAAGTAACCCATATATTCATTTAAAATTTTAGGTCACTGACTAACCTAACCGAATCTAACCAGTCCCAACCTCGCGTAACCTAACCGGGTATAAATTAAGCTATAACTTAATCTAACCAAGCATAATCTAACTTAACCTAAAATTAAATAAATCAACCTGGGAAAGGTTGAACCTTTCGATCTTATACGTGTTTAAAATTGTTTAGTGCTGTTTACACACACACACACACACACACACACACACACACACACACACACACACGGGGTGTTTCAGGAGGAAAGGTCAATACTTCGGGAGGTGATAGTATCGGTCATTGTGAGAAAACAAGTTCATATGAACATGTCTAATTCTGAATGGTTACGGAGATAGAGCTGTTTGAATCTGATGCGCGCGCAGCTCTTCCCTCCCCTTCCCTCCCCTTCCCTCCCCTTCCCTCCCCTTCCCTCCCCTTAACCTTGAACCATGTAAGCTGTAATGTAAGCATGTAGCATAAGCCAATCGACAGCTGACTGTTGTGAGTGACATTGTTTGGTGTTTGAAGCAGTGTTAAGAATGCCACACACCTTCACACATGCTGAATATGCAGATATGGTATGTCTACGTTTTTTTGCGATGGAAGTGCAACAGCTGCTGTTGAAGAATACCGTCGACGGTTTCCAAACAGCAAAATTCCGGATCGAAGTGTGTTTACCAGGGTTTTCAAAACATTGCGTGAGATTGGTACACTTCCCAGCGCTCATGTTTCATCTGAACGTGAAGGTCAACAAGATGTGGATGAAGTGGAAAACAGTCTTCAGTTGGTAGAGCGTAGTCCTACTACTACCTCACGAAGAATTTCTAAACGACTCGGTGTACCACACACAAGAGTATGGCGAACATTACGTGAGGAAGGCTTGCATCCATATCATGTACAGCGTGTACAACACCTTCAACCAGGAGACGCTGCCATGCGACTGGAATTTTGTCATTGGGTAAATGCTAATCGCCGATTGCTTCGATTAATACTCTTCACCGATGAAGCTACTTTCACCCGTGACGGTATCAACAACATTCGTAACTCTCATCGGTGGTCAGACGAAAATCCAAATGCCACTGTGGAAACAAATTTTCAACATCGCTTCTCTGCCAATGTGTGGTGCGGTATCATCGATGATCAGCTGATTGGCCCTATTACTTTTCGAGAATCGTCTTACAGGAAAAAGTTACCTGAATTTCTGCAAAATGAATTGGCAGGACTATTGGAGGATGTTCCTTTGGCTACACGCGCTGGTATGTACTTTCAGCATGACGGAGCTCCTCCACATTCTACCCGTCTGGTGATGCAATACCTAAATCAAACTTTCCCTGTCGATTGATCGGCCGCGGTGGTCCCATTCAATGGCCACCAAGGTCTCCAGACCTCTCTCCGTTAGATTATTGTTTGTGGGGGTGGATGAAAAGTCAAGTGGATACACGAGACGAATTGATCGCGCGCATTTTGGATGCTGCTGCCCGCATAAAGGAATGTCAAGATCAACTCAGAAGAACAACACGCGATCTTCGCACACGAGTTGCAAAGTGCATTGAGGTTGACGGTGGGATTTTCGAAAACGTATTGTAAACTGTAACAAATTTGTCATTTCTGTATCTGATACCATTCAAAATGCCAATGTTTAAACATTAAATGTTATAAACAGTAATTGGTTTCTTTCTTGATTACCATTAACAATGCTTTTGAATTTGTAGATTCAAACAGCTCTATCTCCGTAACCATTCAGAATTAGATACATATTCATATGAACTTTTTTTCTCAATGACCGATACTATCACTTCCCGAAGTATTGACCTTTCCTCCTGAAACACACTGTATATATATATATATATATAATATAATATATATATATATATATATATATATATAATATATATATATATATATATATATATATATGACGGTCGGTACGAAAGTAATGCCTCTTGTAATTTACGAACAGAAAAATAAGAGGAGGCATTACTTTCGTACCGCCTCTCGCATATATATATATATATATATATATATAACTGATGTAATTGCTTGTCAATTTAGAGTTTCCTCTAAAGATTAAATGCAAACATATCCGCCTGTTAGAAATTGTATTTAGATTAGTCACAATATTGCCAGTTATCAGCGTAATCCCTCTAGTGAGTCCAGTCGCGATTAACATTCAAACATCGGTTTACATTGCATTATTTTAATAGAAATGAAGATAATTTGTTGGCAGAAAATGATTCCCCGATGCAATATCGGAATGTATGTATCATATTGCACCTCATTCACAGAACGTTCGTGCAACTTCAGTTTCGCGAAACACTTCGCGTATCTTATATACACAGTTGTCCGTTAAACAGGCTAATTGATATAGGATGAAGCCTTCATATGTTTTAGAAAACATTTTTCTCTTGTAAGTTTTCTGCATGGTTCTCGTGCCATGACTTTATTAAAGTCAGTATTTTAACTGGTAACGAACACGTGTTCTGATAATTCAGGGAATACAAATGGTGTCATAACCATTGTTAGTGTATATTGCTTTTTGGGGTTTAGACTGTTTCAATAACGTTTTATTTTTCAACAAGCGTATTTATCTTTTCCAAACAATATGTAAGTCAGTTAAGCGAGTGATTCCTTTTGAAATGATTGATTAATTAATTATCTATGTCATTGTACGTTTGACGAAGAAATTCTTTCAGCAGTGATAAAACGATATTGTGGTTTAAACGTTAATATTTATCAGTGAAAATCCTATTATGTTTTGCTAAAGAAATTAACTAAGAAGATCGCGATAGAGTATAATGATATGAACATACATACATGTAAAAATTACTAAATACAACATCTGTTCATTCATTTTCTGTAAAAGAAAAGGCATCCATTCCCCAGAGAAAAGAAATAAAATCGAAGAAAAACAAAACAAAAAATGATTGCTGTATAATTTTGAAAAATTCTCGTTTTTTATTGATATAGAAAACGGATATGAAACTTCCCTTTTATGGCTAACTTTTCCAAATTAATAATAATAGTAATAATTTTGGGGGTCAAATTTTTTCCTTTCAGAGGTTTTGTTGTAATTATTGAAGGAGAAATAAAATGGAAAGCTATATTTTCGTGGCTTATTTATTTTATTATTATTGTTCCTTATTGGTCTTTTTGAAAAAAAAGTTTTATTTTATTAGTTTTAATGACAACTGTATCAGATAAATAGCTAATATATATACAGTAAATGAAACCGATTTATATTGGCTCTGACATTTTATTTCCGATATAGGATTTAATATGTATTAATCCTATGAGTTAGGTTGGTTAGAATTCCAATAAAGATTAAGGATCTTTTCGGTTTGACGGCCTGTAATATTTTTTAACATTACTTGTTTTTATTGTCCAGTTTTAATCGAGGATTTCAAAAATAACATTCATGTTTTAGAGAGAGAAATAGTGAGGCAGTTGTATGCAATTTAACAAATTTAAAATATATATTTTTAAACCGTATTGGGATCTTTTTGGTTTGACGGCCGGCGGAAAAAAAAAGTCATGGCTACGGGACCGTCAAATTCCTGTTTATATTAGACTTGCCTGTGTCAGTTATTTATTTCACATTTGTTTTTGGGGATAAAAACATTTGATACGCAATCTATTAGAAAACCTATTTTATATTTGTTTTGTTGCGATAGAAATAGGGTTACCGCCTTAATTCATAGGTCTAGGTTAGTGGTAAGCAACCTTTTTTGAAACTGGGTCAATTTGATTTATTGGTAATTTGATAATGGGTCGGTGTTCAAAATTTAAATAAAAATATACTATTTTCGGAACATTTTAAAATAAACATTTCATGCAATAATATTTATTTTATATATATAATAATATCTATATACTACAATTGACCCGCGCGGGTCAGAGGTTGCCAGTAGTATGGGCGAAAAATGGACCAGTGCGAGAATGTTGCAATGATACTGATAAACGTTGCAAAGGTTATGCAATGAAAGGGGAGGGAATGTTGCAAGAGCAACAAGGGGTTATGCAACTTGGAGGCGGAGTTTTCCCCCCAAGAGAAAGAGAGGAGGAGAGAGTAAGAGAGGTGTTCGCCTGGCAGGAGCCAAACGCATATTAAAATTCATATGAGCGCCCGCTGTCTTATTAGGTGTAAATCCGCCAGTTGGCTTAGGAGGCGTAAATGGCTTGTTCAGGTGTACAGGTTGAGTTGCCAGATAGCGCTATTTATTTAACTAAAGCATATATTCTTGACAGTTGGCTTAGAAATCCGTCAGTTGACTAAGAAGGCGTAAATGGCTTGTACAGGTTGAGTTGCCAGATAGCGCTATTTATTTAACTAAAGCATATATTCTTGAAGGTTGGCTTAGAAATCCGTCAGTCGGTTTAGAAGGCGCAACCAGCCATTTGGTATAATTAAATAATAATATCGTTTACAACCAAAAGAATTAAATAAAACACCATTACATCATTCTGTTTATTTAAACGAAATATTGGAACCAGAAATATATAGAAAATATACATTGGAATATATATGATCAAAAATAAAATAAAAATGTATATACACAATTATATTTAATTAAACATATTGAAAATAAATACATACACTTTATCTTATACTGCACAAAATAAAAAAAAATTAAAAATAAGATACAAAACGATGGAGTATAACCATCAATATAGCAGTACAGGAGAAATATATATATATATAATATATATATATATATATATATATATATACACAATTAAATAAATATATTGAAAATTCACCAAAATACATTCACTTTGTTCTACTGCGCAGAACACTAAACTCTCACGTAATCGAGTCTACAATCACATCATTATTGCTTTGCACTACGCAGTAAACGCGGCTTAATATTATTTCACCGCTCAAGTTATAGGGAGACCTATACTCTATATAAATGGCCTTCATATCGTTCAGTACTATTTTTGTGCCCACTTTACAATCGGTTGGCAAGTTACCTTTAAATACGGCTAGAATACAATCAAAAGCACGCACAGAGAGGTCATCGTTAGCCACATCATCATTATTAAATACAAGTTTATAAACTACTTTCCAATCGAGGGTTTATTTCTACCGACCCGAGCTTTTCAATCGTGAACTCTTCTTCACACTGCATAGCGGCAGTTGAAATAATCTTCTAAGTCGTTACGACAGCTGCTCATTATATAAAGAAATAGTTCTTCAGGGTGAACGGTGTAGGTGAGCTCAGCCATGTACCGCTCAAGTGCTTTGTACCAAAGTTCATGATATTTCAGAGTAAACTTTTTAAATAAGCATCCAGCTCTAGACCATTCTCACCTTGTTCAGTCCTACACTCGGTAAACCCGTCGAGCAGAGCGGTGTATGCGTATTCAAGAACCGTATCAAAATAAAGCATATCCGTAACACGCGCGTCTAATATAGGCTTCAGCTTGCGGAATCCGATAATTTCAAACGTTTTGTCGAGGCTGAAACGGTTTCGCGTAGGGACAAGAGCGTTATTATCAGAAGCATTCTTCCACATCAGCCGTATATCAATGCATGGCCGATCGTTATTTATACACAACGTACAAACAACGGCATATGAGGGGGTGTCACTAATTTGCTCTCTTCTTGTACCTACACCTGCAGGAATTTTATAACGATCCTCACCCCACTTCTCAACGATCACGAGGATTCTATTCATCTCGTCAACACTTAAATAAACAACATTCCGTTTGTTTGTTTGTCTACAAGTCGTTTCCAGTACATAGTTAATGGCACCGGTTTTATGCCTGAACACGCGCAACGACTTCGTCACGGACACATCGTACACGGCGTTGAGAATGCTGCTCAAAGGAAGTTCCATCGTATTCGAGGAGCGCACGGCCACTCGGTTCAAGCTCTGACATGACTATGAGCCACATGCAACGGATCGGTTCGACGGGAGGAGCGAGTCACACCATAAGCTAATGAAACGTGTATGGCGCTGTTCCAACATGAATAATTGTATCCCATTGGGTAGGTGTTTTGAGAAATTTTCCGATACATGAAGTAATACCGGTTTTAATGTTTTATCACCCACTCCCCAGAATACGCACCAGACATTTTTGCATGGGGGGATTTTCACGAACTAACACATTTTATTCACATTCCGGCGCACTATTTGAGAGAAACATATGACCATATTTTTCCTTTTTGTTTAGCATGCGCGACTCGTCTCTAAATTCTGTTAAATACTCACGCAGACCTTTAGCCACAACATGTAAGAGAATACTTGTATCCCATTATATTGGGTAGATGTTTGAGAAATTTTCCGATACATGAAGCAATATCGGTTTTAATGTTTTATCGCTCACCAGACTTTCATTTCCACAAACTAAACATCTTCACAATCCGGCGCACTATTTGAGAGAAACATATGCCCATATTTTTCATTTTTGTTTAGCAATCGATACTCGTCTCTAAAGTCTGTTAAAAACTCACACAGGCCATTAGCCACAACCTCACTACAAATCTCATGATATATATTAATATAGTGGTAAAAATACTTCAGATTCTCCATGATGACAAGATTTACATTCTCAGTCGCAGGGTACGAGTACTCGGTATGATGCAACATGACATAATGTCGCTTGTCACTCCACTCATCAAGAAGACTCACTATCCATATCCGTTGCTTCTCTTCTGCACGTGTTGTTTCTTCTTCACAGTATATGTAAGCTTTTATAAAGTTGTCCTACAACATAGTTCAATACATCACTTGTACCACGAAGTCCTACAGTGCTCTCGCCTGGTTGAGCATGATACCCTTACCCTTCACATATTTCATATCCTCCCCCGCCCTCACCCGTACCCCATAAGTTTTTGGCCCTGTTGAGACAAAAGAGTCGGCGTATGCGATGTTGTCTCCATACTCATCCTTGATCTCGTCAGTCAACTCACCGAGGAATTCACCAATAGGAGGCATGTATTCACCCTCCCTCTCTGTGAATCACACTATCTGTATCGGCGTACAAAACCCTCCGTCCAAGAGAATGCAATGGGCCCCAAAGTTTGATGCGTGCGTAGGCCGTTGTGAAGCTGGCTACAGGTATGTTTGTAACCCGTGAGGTATCTGTGGCCATTTCGGTATTGTACTTTATTATGTATTACCTACATTCACGATCTCCATGACCTCTTTATCGGGAGCGTTGGCATAATCCCAGACTTCACTATAACTTTGTGCCAAATGAACATTCCCTTTGCCAGTATTCTGTGCAAATTTTCCCCAAAGACTGTTTAGACAACTTTGCACTAAAGCGCTTGCCACGGTTCTTTACAATTTGGGAACGGTCAAGCTGTATACCCTCACGGTAACGTTGAATATAGGCCGATTTTTCATCTTCGGTATCAACTCGCGGATACCCTGATGCTTCGACCTTATCTTTCAAAAAAGCGTTTATATATGGCGTGAGAAGGTTGGGTAGCTTCTAAAACCTCCATAACTCGTGTATCTTCAATATTCTGTAGCATGGTGAACAGCTAGATCCATCTCTGGACTTGTATATACACACACCTGATCTTACGCTGGTTGGCTGTATGATTACATTCCCATTGTTCTCCTCTGCGCACTTCACGCACAAGGGAAACGAGCTTGTGATCGATAACGACGGGTAAGATCGGCATCCATAAATCGCGTGGGGGGAGCACATCTACGAGAGGCCGAAATAGTACCCGTTCAGATTTGTTGAGAACACCGATGGTGGGCAGATCAGGTTCCACCAGTTTCTCAGGTGCAACGGGGTACGGATTGTTCTTCATCACGTAGGGATATAAAGAACAGAAGTAATGGAGTTTCACGCCCTCCGTAGGCGGAAAGTATAGCTTGAAGGGGTTTGTACGCCCTCAGAACAAGCTGTCACCGCATTTGAGAGGATCCAGCACCATTGAACTTTTGATCGTGTTTATTTCTTCACGGTACTGTCCATCTGTTTCCATCCGTGCATCATACTCATGCTTCCACAAGACTGTGAGTGGACTGGGAGCCTATAAGTTGAAAGCGGGTGCGGGTCCACGCAGGACTGTCGGCAGGAGATCTATCGTTGATATCCTACGATTCCACACTAAGGACGGGGGCATCCGTGCCACCAGCAACCGTTAAAGGAGTACAGTCTTCTCACCAGTGGCACGGTTTTCACTTAGACCATCAACCCAAAAAACACGACCATTAACCTTAATGGGTACTTCACCCGTGTTGCGGGCATGCTTTATGTATACACCTGTTTGCTGCTGTAGGTGTATGAGCCAGTAAATAGCCTTGTGCCCATAACTACGGGGATTGTTTCTGTGGATAACGGCTAAGATGTCTTTAGGCATGAAGTTATTCTTGAACACCGTAAAACATAGTGAGGCGATGGTGGTTGCGACTTGCAACGGGTCTCATTTGAAATGTCCTATGTACATCCTTCTAAAGTCCTGGAAGCACTCTAAGCACGCGCACATGATTCACGCAATAACGCTCACATTCATCAGCTATATTATAAGGATTACATTCATTAAAGCTGTTGTAGTGTCGGTCAAAATCTTCGTTCATCTGTCCTCATACATTCATAGTTAAAGTAATGTTTGGGTGGAGGTAGTCCTACGTAATTTAAAGTTTCGCTAGTGAGGGACGTGTAAGGGAAATATCCTTTTGAAACTTCAGCGGCTACGCCCATCACCTTGGGTAGCTTTGCTAATTTACAAGGTGTGAATAATAGTGTCTTTAAACTATATTACCTCTTACTTGCATCTGTATTAGTTGCCTCTTTTCAAGGGATCACCTGTAAATATCTTAGATGACTCGTGCTCAAACAACTCCTTATAAAGGAACTGTGTGTCAAATTTTGCCCCGTTATGGGCGAGAATATACACAATCATTTTTTTGAACTTGTCCGCTAACTTGACAATATAGGACACACAGAGTTTCACAGGGCTATCGTGGGCATTCGTTTTAAAAACGTTTGTCCGTTTACCACATTTGTGTCCCTCATCACACGATCTCCATACACTCATCACAGATTTCAGGTTTCAGCATTCGTATATGTTTCTATATCGTAGTACACAGTTATACAAGGGCTATTTTTAGGTTTGGCGTCTTTCATATAACATATCCCTTACACAAATCATGATGTCTATATTTTCGACTTTTATCATAACTTGCGTAAAGGTCCCTTATATTACGGATGGGTAGATATGTTGTTCCTGACAGCCCTAAAATAAGTAGGGGTCTTGTACGATCTCTCACATTGCTTTTAAAAACAGTCCTACGACGATCATCCATTCCAAATACAACTATACGAGCATTCACTTCCTGTTCTACCCTTCTCAGCTCTTCAGGACCCATATTATCAAATTCAAGTTTACAGTCTACAGTTAGTTTACGGGCACGCTCCACTACTGTAGGCAACCAAATGTTTTTGACACGTGTGTTTAGTACAGTAAACATACGGGCCAAGACTACTGCTATAAAGCCGCAACCATGATCGGCGTTTATATGCCGTCTATAAATAGCCTCAGAATTGAAGTTAAGAGTATAAGGTGTGGCACTATGACCCGCAACACGGAATACACGGTCAGTATTTACCGTGAAGTTGTTCATATTGAAGGCTATACTACTATGAGAGGCCTGCATTATACGGCCTAATATATACTCTATATCTTCAGCTGCCAAGCGTCTGAACGGTATTACTACCCAAAAATCATCTACATCTCCGTTATCTGATCCGAATCCGAAGGACAGCCTCGTCCTGACTTCACGTTCGTCGCGGTTCTGAAGGGCAAACTCTGCAATACGCTCAACTATGCGCCGTAGTCCGTGTTCAACACCATTGCTATACATGGATCTAGGATGAACCCTGACTGTGTACCGATTTCTAGTCAAGGCTGGGGTGGGGTAGCGGTGCGCACCAACTCGAATGTTATGCCATCCTCAACAGAACGAGAAGCTGCTGTGGAGGATGTACCAGGAATTGAACAGGAATAAGGGGGTATATTTGAGGAAGGTACTTTTGTGGGGGTTGTGTCGTAAGATACGAGGTTGGGGCTCTATTACTGGTGGTCTAACAACTGGCGCAATCCTGGCGCGCTTTATACCTGACGTGGTCGGCTCTTCATGCCTCCGCTTTGAATTGGCGCGTGCTACAGGTATCGCTGGTGAGGATTCGTCAGCGGGGATGGATTCTGTGATCACAACTACACTGTTGTCGGGGTCATTTGTAATATCGATGATGGGGTGCTGTACCTCATCGTCATTCACGGTTCTGTGGGAGAAGAGAAAAGCAAGACTAGAATATAAGGGTCATCACTTAGATATTTATTATATTTTGTAAATGACCCACTTAGGAGTGTGACGTGTTAGAAATGGATTTTGTAGAAAAATTCAGGTTCACGAGCCCATCCACATGTATTATATCTGGACCTACAGGATGTGGTAAAACGGTGTTTATGCTTAAAATCATTAAAGAAAAGGGAGAGATGTTCTCAAAATTTGTGCATAAAGTTATATGGTGCGATTCGACATATCAATCAGTGTTCAACGAGTACCAAGATGATATTTCGTTCCACAAAGGTGTATATGACGTTAATTCGTTAAAGGGAAATGAACATAGTCATTGTAATTGACGATCTCATGTTGGAGGTGGATAACACGTTTGCCGAGACATTTACAGTATTCTCCCACCATCTTAACATAAGCGCGTTCTTCATCAATCAGAATCTATTTTTCAAAAATGGATACATGCGCGATGTGTCGTTAAATGCACAATATCTAGTCTTATTCGCGCAACGTAGAGATGTATCACGAATTGGGGTATTTGCCGATCAAATGTTCCCGAATCAGCGTAAGGGTTTTTTAGAAGTTTATAAAGAAGCTAGAAGCACGCGTTATGGATATTTGCTTTGCGACCTTCATCCGCGAAACACGTTTAGGGTGTTTCTAAGAACGAATATATTTCCAAACGAGCCTGAAACTGTGTATATTCCAGAATGACAGAGGCTAAAGAAATACCATGAGTTACTAAAAATCTCTAATCGACTGCCCCAGGCAATGCAGCAGATGTTTGCTAAAAGTATCGACTCAAACTTTTTCAAATGCATCTGTGAAATCTGTCTTAACGTTATAAATTGCAATGTATCAATGAAACCACCTCAGAAGGCTCGCCTACGCCGTTACAAGAACATAATATGTGCACTCGCTCGTAAAAGTCAAACTGTAAGGAAGAAAAAACGAATTATTGTACAAAGAGGAGGGTCATTCCTCCCCATCTTATTTTCAGTTTTGGGTTCTTTACTGGCTAGATTAATATAATGAAGAAAGTGGTAGTGATTCCACACGAGTTGTATGCTTCACTGTAAAGTTTAAAGAATCCAGACACGGATCTAGATCCCCGTAAAAGCAGGCTTAAAAGAATGGAAAGCGAATTGTTAACCCTATTAAACTGAAAAAACACCTGATGAAAAAAATCTTATACCGAGAAGCTCTGCAGAAATTTCTTCACCGAGTACGAAAATTGTAAGAACCCGACAGAGATTCCCGTGGTTATTAGGCACAGCACGGGGAACGATGGACATAGTGACATAGGACCTGTGTCCGACGATAGAGCTGACCAACCAAAGATTAATGGGTCCGCCACACAACATATCGAGCATGTATTAAAAAGCACCCTCCCACATACATTGAGGAATAAAAATTTGTCTTTATAATTTGTTGAATGAGGACCCCGCCATACAATGGACCGATACAGGTGAGATCATTGTGGAAGGAGGAAAGGTATAGGGATCGAATATCGTAGACATCGTTCATGATCTGGTGAGAAAGGGGGATAGGCCCTCACCATCAGGATGGAAACATATTAAAGTAAAACTACAACAAATAAATGTCCCAAAAACAATGATAGGAAATATGAACAGGTTAAAAGGCTTGAATATGCGTCGCACGTGACACAATTAAAGACGCCATCACCCTCAGCGGTAACACCTCTGAAGAGTTTAAACAACGGTCAACCCTACCCACGTGCCTCTAAAATACGCAAATGGCTAACATATTAAAAAGACGTTATTATGACATTTCCAACCCAGCCTCCTACGGAGGCGTAGATAGACTGTACAGAAGTGTTTACGGAGTAGGGAAAAAAGATAGAGATTTTGCGGGAGCAGGATGCTTATACACTTCATAAGCCTGTGAGATAAAGGTTTAAAACAGCCAAGACAACAGCTGTTTCGATTTATTCTGCATGTCTTAAATCTGCTTGCCAAATAAAGATATTTACTGTATAACGATGGTTACTGCTACATTCTTTTCATAATAGATGTATTCTCTAGATATTTGTGGCTAATTCCTCTGAAAAATAAATCACCTGAAAGTTTCTAAAGCCACCAAAATGCTGATGTTGAAAGAAAACAGGGTTCCTGGCTATTTTTGTACGGATATGGGGAAGGAATTTATAGGCCGTGCTTTTCAGAACATGTTGATAGAGTTTAATATCAGCTATTACACTACCAATTCTATACATAAGGCTTCTTTAGCTGAAAGAGTTCAACTTACCATAAAGGAACGCATGCAAATAAATGTCCCCAAAACAATGATAGGAAATCTGAACAGGTTAAAAGACTTAGAACATGCGTCGCATGCACCGCTATTTTACACATAAAAACATATACAGATTTCTAGACATTCTGGAATCATTGCCCTCATCCTACAACCGCTCACACCATCGCACGATTGGGACAACACCTAACGAAGTTTTAGAAAGAGGTACGCGCCAAGAGGTGAGAAGAGATGGAACACCACCGCCACCACACGCTGCGCGTTTTAAAATCTTTATAATGTAAGGCTGTCGCGTTTGGGAAATAAATTCGCGAAGGGATTTGAGCAAGGATGGACACGAGATTTTTAAAGTTAGGGCTATGAGACATAAAGGTGAGATAATGATGTATTACGTTGAAGATTTGAATGGGGAAGAAATCGCAGGCGGCTTTTACCGCGAGGAGTTGCAGAACGTGGCATTTAATTTAGGAAAAATGTGTTTAAAATTCCTGAACCTTTGCTTCCTAAAATTTTCTCAGAGAAAAATGTACCTGGTGAAATGGCTTGGGTACTCAGAAAGCTTCAACACCTATATAAAAGCTGATGCAATAATGAAGCTTAAATTGTATGCATCATGGCTCCTAACCATTTCTACGTCACACTCCCGTTCTCCTCGTCCCTGTCTGGACATTCTAACAACACACTAGCCAACTTTGTAACAGAACTCCATGGACCCATTGAATTGGGTCGTGATTCATATGAGATAGGGATATGTGAAATTCAGCTGGACACCCTCTTTTTAAATATTGATTGTAAAGATACCATTTTTACGATTCTGTGGGACATTGGTGAGTGTGAAAAAGCCGGGTTAACTCGGGATGCTACTATACGTATCGCCCGGATTGAGGTTGCACGGTATTACAGTACAGTAGTAACACTAGGTCCGGGCCGTTATGGTTCGGCTGAGGATGTTGAGAGAGACTTAAACGTAAGTTTAAAAAACTCAAATCTTACGACTGATTTAGTATACGAAATCATAAACAAAGGAAACCCTGCACATACTCTAATCCTAAAATCAAAGGCTAACAGAAATATTAAAGACCAAAGAGTGTTCAAAATTATAACCGAGGGGCGATATCGATCAGCCTTCCAAAGAGACATTTCACGAGGTACAACGTGACTTGTCCAGCCTAATGTATCAGATGAAATTGGAGAAATTGGTTGCTGGCTCTGCACCTCCCTAGACATGTGTATATTTACAGCAATATAGTGGAGCACCAGTTTGTTGGGGATCCCCAGGAATGCCTGCTGCGCATTGCTCACATTCCCAACCATGGAGGAAGGAGTTTGAGTATTACATATGACAGACCCCATTATGTGAATGTCGCAATTAATCTAATAACCAATATCTGAATATATATAAGAACGATTGAGGGAAAAAAATTTCCCATTCGGTGATAGGAGCTTAACAGGGAGGCTGCACTTTCGACGCACCGAGTTATAATGGACAGAAAGCCTTTCACAGTCTATCGAGGGGTGAGATACCAGTGTCGTAGTGGACTTTGATCCATTTTTTTCAACCATACTACGTACGGCTATCCCTTTGCTGAAGAGGGGTGCCAGATACCTTGGAAGGAAAGCGCTACAATCAGGTCTTAACACTGCAGAAGACATATTGGCTGGGGCTAAACCTAAATAAGCTCTAAAAAAACACTTAAAGCGTACACGGGACGAAATCGTCAAAGATGCAAAGAGAAAAATGCGTAGTGGTGGGAAGAAGAGGAGGACTGTCCGGAAGAAGGGATTACCATCACGTGGCATTAAACGTAAAAGGATATAAAAAAAAAGAAGTGTTCTAAGCGAATGAAACCTATGGCTGACCATTTTTTTTGACTGATATAAGTTAAGGACATTAATCTCATGAATCAGAGTTTGTTTACTACTTGTCGAGAGAGGAGGCACTATTTCTAACTCGTCATGGCATGCTTCATCCGTCCGTGTAGTTCACAATATTGTAAATCGGAGCTGTCCCTCTTTGACATGCCACCAACTCAAGTTTCTATTGAACACAGTGACTTTATTACAATTAACCCTTTAAACACAATTAGTTTCCCGAGTGCCTCTATAGAATTCGTGATACCCAGCTCAGGCCCTTCCTTTTTTTACCCAAGATGTGCGCACATGTACGCTAAACTACGTCTAGCCCATTCTGATGGAACGGACTGCGATGACAAATATGCTGTATACCCTGAAACAAACTTTCTGCACTCCTTATTCAACCAGTGTGACGTATATTTAAATCAGGTCAACATATCGGCAGGAACGTGGTACTACCACCTACGATCCTATCTATCTGGAAAATGTGCTGAACTTTTCCGAAGAAGCGAAGGATACTTTTTTAAGTGCCGAGGGATATTATCAAGCTAAAGACGAAAGTAGTATAAACTTATAAAGGACAAATTTGAAGATTCTAAAAAGAAGATATACGAGTGTTTTGAACGCCTGCATACAGACTTCACATTCCAGGAGAAGTTGCTTGTGAATGGGGTGGATATGAAAATAAAGCTCACTCGCACGAATCCTGAGATGTTTAAATCTAGATGCTGATCAAGAAGAGGGAGCAAAACACGTTGTGGTTCACACTATGGAGACATACAGGGGTTAGACAAAATAATATGAACACCTTGATAAATGGCGGTTTTTATTCTTAATATGGAGTTGGTCCTCCTTTAGCGGCAATAACAGCTGCAATGCGTCGGGGAATTGATTCATACAGCTTTTGGACAGTGGCTAGAGGAATCCTGAGCCATTCTTCGAGCAAACCCTGCTCCAGTTCCTCCAAAGACGCCGGCTGTGGGAATCGGCTTCTGACCTGCTGCTCCAACTGACACCACAGATGCTCGATAATGTTTAGATCCGGGGATTGTGGAGGCCAATCCAAGCGTTCTACTTCACTAACATGCTCTTCAAACCAGTTTTTAACGACCCCAGCGGTGTGGATTGGTGCATTATCATCCTGGAAGACGGCGCCGCCATTGGGAAACAGCGTTTGGACCATGGGATGGACCTGGTCAGCCAATATTGACAGATAGACCTGGGCGTTAACCCTACCATGCAGTACTACAGCTGGGCCAAGAGTATTCCACGATATTGCTGCCCAAACCATCACAGATCCGCCTCCATGCTTAACCGTTGGGGTCAGGCAGTCGGGGTCATAAGCATCTTTAGGCTGTCTCCAGACGTAAACTCGACCGGAACATGGAAATAGCGTAAAGGAGGATTCGTCAGAGTAGACTACATTCTTCCACCGGTCCATTGACCAATTCTTATGGTCATTACATCATTTTCTGCGCCGCTCAATGTTGATGTGCGAAAGGAAGGGTTTGGCAATTGCAGCCCTCCCATGGTATCCGGCTCCATGGAGCTCGCGACGTACAGTTCTGTTCGATACCGGGCTTGCAAGATGCTGGTTAAGCTCTGCAGTCACTTTTGGAGCTGTGGTCTTATGGTTCTTTGTCACAATGCGCTTTAGCACCCGGCGGTCTTGATCACACAGCTTCTTCTTGCGTCCACTATTGCATTTGTCGGTGCTTGTCTTTCCATGGTTTTGGTATGCAGACATGACCATAGAGACAGTTCCTCTGGATACATTGAACATCTGAGCGGTTTTCGTCACCGATGCACCAGCCATCCGCGCTCCGACAATTTGCCCTCTTTGGAAGTCTGACAGGTCTTTCATAACTGCTAATTCATAATTCACTCAGATCTGTAAAAACAACGTGAGGGTTATAACATGACGTATACACTCTGTTACGCATTTAAATAGGTTTGCCAGTCATTTGACCGTTTACTTTGTGTGTGAGCAGTCCGTAAAGATAACCGGTGAAATCGGCGGATGTTCGTATTATTTTGTCTAACCCCTGTAACTTCGCGTACGGCGAGTGAAATTAAGTTCACCAAAACAAATAGAAATTGAAAAAATTTACTACACGCCACAGTAAAATATCCAATTAGCAGAGTACAGGTCAAACTATACACGGTGCCAGCAGGGTTGGCATCGAAACAGATAGAAAACATAGCCCTGGGAAGTCTACCTAAAAGGATATTAATTGGAATGCAGGAACACAATTCGGTGAATGAAAAATATAAAAAGAATGCCTTTCAATTCGAGAATTTCGGCCTTAAAAATATAACTATACGTTAATGGCGTTGCGTTGGAAGGAACATTGGATACGGACTATTCATCAGACGCTGTGTTACCGCTTTGCGCGAGAGCATATAGTAATCCGGCCCATATTGCAGGTGATTGTGATGAGCTCGGGATTGGGGTAACGCAGAAAGATTTCATTGATCAATTTAACCTTTATCCGTTTCACATCACACCTGACTTATCTGCTAGCGTAAATACACACTTAAGTCCACAACAGAGTGGAAACATCTCAGTCGGATTGGAATTCGCCAAGCCGTTAGACGCACCGATAAGTGTACTAGTATACCTCGAGTCACAAGCCCTAATAGAAGTAGACAGATTTAGGGGCGTTATCACTGACTTTTTAAAAATGGATGTGAATACACCAGAAAGTAATGAATAGTGAATGAATCACACGTTCCAAATTTATCGGTGTGTTTGCGAAGAATGAAACATTGAATTTGCCAACTACGCGAGATTGCGGTAGTCTTATCGTCAACACAGATGTCATTGGTAATGAAGGATTCATTGGTTTGCAATCTATTTTAAAAATAGGGACCGCATGTACTATTTTGATTCATTCGGCACTCAACCCTGGAGTGACCCTGTTGTTGTAAAATTTCTCGATCAGTTGCGTATCCCCAAAGTTCTATGGAATCCGTTCCGGCTAAAAGTATATTTTAGTAATACGTGCGGGATGTACGGCCTTTCATTTCTCATTGTCTTAAAGGATGTGTTGCAGCAAAAAAGCCACTTTTAAGGAATGGAAATAAAGAGAGGAGAAGAAATATGCTTTGGAACAAAAGTATTGAACATCTGACACTTGAGTTAAGCTTCCTTCGTACAGTAGAGGGATCAACTGAGACACCTGTTGTTTTTTCGAGATCTGCTGCAAATGAAGTGCTGGATTCGCGTCTGTCTCGAAGGGAAGTAATCTTTAGATATTGTGGATCAGATGGAGAAGTCCTAGATTAGAGAGGCCTTCTAGGCTGACCAACTGGGGGTCCCATTTGATCTCTGACGAGCCAAGATTGTTTTTACACCAGTTTTGAAAACACCTAGATTCACTTATTTTTCTTTGACTCGGTCCCTCACCATGCAATGTATTATTTTATATTTAATCTCATCAGAAATTGTACTTTTCGTCATTTCTTAAGCCTGTGAAAGAAAAAAACAGCATGGATTAGGATTATAATGAGAAACGTTTGGTTAAATGTTTTTAAGAACTTAAGTGAATATGTCAATACTTTTAATTGTAAATACTGATATAACAATAGCTTAGGAGCATTTACTGCAGATCCATCATCAATAGTTCGCTAGATCTTTAAACACATGCGTTATAAGTAATATAATAAATCGACCCTCAAGTCCAATTTATGCAGACTAGAGGGCCATCTAGCTAATACAACTTTATACACTTAATAACTTAGTTATACGTTAATATGAACCAGAGGTTCTAGTTAATGTGTATTTTAGTATCAAAACCAATTTTCATACCACAGATTATCTAATAGTTATCAGATTGACAGTGGACTCATACTTTTGCACGGTACTGTGTATATATATATATATATATATATATATATATATATATAATTTTGGTGGACCGGATATCCGCATCATTTTAAACATCCGCAATTTAGTGTGGACCAAAATGGGGGGTAAATTATAAAGTTGAAGAAATCCTTGTTCCACATTAATGCCCTTGTTCCTTTGGACCAGATAGACATGTCAGCAAAATTTTGGTCAAATATGAGAATATTTAGGAGTACCGAGATTTAATGACAAAAATTTTCCAATGAATAGGCGCGCTTAGAACATCAATGATCAACTCAACTCTTGAGTTGCAACTTATGAAAAAATTTCTTCTTATTTAAGAAATTTTTGGTGTTAATAGAGTACAAAAACAATCTTAGATCATTATTTCAGAGAAAATTATTAATAAGGAAAACAAAAATTTTGGATAAAATATATTATCCTTAATTGGTCAACTCTAAATTAAAGGCTTTGCCTAATTGGCTTGAACCTTTTAGTTATCCTTTTTATCTCCTAATTTAACTGGTTTATTTTACTATTTCAGAAATTTAATTTTTTAAACTAAAAATGGCTACTCGTTCTAAAACTAAAGTTTGGCTCATTGACCATTTAAATAAAGATATACTTTGTTGCCGCTTACCTACAAAACTGCAAGTTTTGCAAACATATTTCTTCCATCAAAAAGAGGAAAAATTGGGACGAAGAAGATCCATTAATCTTTGCTTAGATGAAGTGATGACCTACTGGGAGAAAGCCAGGATTCCCATAATGCGTAGAGACAGTGCCATCCGAAAGATTGACTCTTTAATAAGCTCTTATGATAAATTGATGAAAAACAGAAAAAGGCCCGAGGAAAAATGCCGTATTGAAGAAGCTATGTTTAAAGATGAAATTAAGGCTGAAATTCTTGATATTGGTCACTCTAATGCCCTTTTGATGATGTCAAATGAAGAAGACAAGCTTTTCTACTTAAGCCAGCAAGAATATCCTACACAAAGTAGCATGGGTACAGTAGACCAAATTCTTGCAAAAAGAGAGAAAAGAAGGCTTCATCGTGAAGAATTAGAGTGTGAAAGAGCCCTCAAAGAGCAGAAGCGATTAAAAGATCATTCTTGCCTGCCAATAGATATGATTTCACATCGTCATCATCATCATCATCACCATCAACTAATGACGACAACCTTGAAATGAATTTTCAAGGTCCCTCTGAAGAGCAATTTAAAAAGAAAATGTTGGCTCCTAAAAAGTCAAAGCCTATTGACAAAAATGTTGTAGCAGCCTATGATAGAATGAATCTTTCCAATCGAGATGCAGCTATGTCTTATGCTGTTGTTGCTCAGTCTTTGGGCCATAATTTGGAAAACATTACAGTGTCAAAATCTACTATGCTTCGAACTCGTCAAAAGTTACGCAAAGAAATAGCAACAGAATATCAAGAGCAAGCATTTTGTCCGAGAGCCTTTAGTTCTTCATTGGGATGGAAAAATGCTCCCAGAGATATCAGGTTAGTTTTTTTGTCTGATTAATTTAGCATATTTATATTTTATCTCTCAGGTGAAAAACTTAGTTGTGGGTCTGGTTTTCACACCTAGGCAATGTGTTATTATCTGGTTGGTTTAATTAAACATTTTGATAGCTAAATTTCTATTTAATTAGGTTACATTTCACTGTCTGAAGCTAGTTTTCACAATCTACACCAATTTTACCTTCAATAAATAAATCAAGTTCAAATTAAAATAAATCAAGTTTAATTTAAAATAAGTCGTTTAATTTAAAATTATATATTATATATATATAAATTATAATATATATAAATATATAAATATAAAATAAAATATTAAATATATATAATATATATATATAAAATAAAATATTAAAAATAAATATATATAAATATAATAAATTATAATTTTAACTTTTTCTTGCAGGCGAAGGAAGAACGGAAAGGATTGCAGTGTTAGTCAGTGGGAATGGTGAAGAGAAATTGCTGGGGATTCCTAAAGTCACTGCTGGCACGGGTACGGAGATGGCTCGTGTTTGCATTTCTCTCCTGCAAGAACATGATATGACCCAGAGAATTATTGGGCTGTCATTTGACACAACAGCATCCAATACCGGAATCCATGCTGGAGCTTGCACTAAAATTGAACAAGAACTTGGAAAAGAGCTTTTATATTTAGCCTGCAGACACCATATTTATGAGATTGTCCTATCTCAAGTCTTCCGGACTTCTATGGGCCATTCCTCTGAACCTGATATTCCAATCTTCAAAAGATTCAAAACTCAATGGGATTTTATGGATCATTCTCAAATCACAACTGCTGTTGATTCCCAAAGCTGCAGAATAATTGAAAGAGTTCAAGATTTAAAAAATCAAACAGTCTTAATCATGAAGGAGGCACTCAACTCTAAACAGCCAAGAGATGATTATAAAGAATTTTTTCAACTTGTTCTCTGTTTTTTGGAGAAGAAAGCATTTCTAATACTCCCTTGAAGAGACCTGGAGCGTACCATCATGCAAGATGGATGGCAAAAGGAATTTATGCATTTAAGCTTTTTCTTCTCCAAAATCAATTTAAGATGACTAAAAAAGAACTTGATGCAATAACAGAAATTTGTTTATTTGTTGCATTGGTATACGCAAAATCTTGGGCAAAAGCTTCTCAACCAGAGGAAGCCCCAAATGTGATCTTAAATTTTTGCAAGATCTTGCAATAATGGAGGAAAATTCTTTGATATCAAGTGTTATCAAGCAAGCCCAAAATGCCATTAAACGAATCTGTGGTACCTCTCAGAAACACTTGTTGGATTAAGCTTCTTTGACAAAAGCATATCCCTTGAAGAAAAGGAGCAAATGCGAAATAATATCAAAATGCCTCCAAGAAATAAGGGACTGAAACGTTTAGAAGCAAAGGTAACCCTAGCTTCTTTTAAAGAAAAAAGGATTTCTGATTTTGTTACTTCAAGGACTAAATCTCTCTTTGATGCTCTACATCTCAATTCTCTCTCCACTGAAAATTCTGCATCAACATGGGGAATAGATCCTGAGTACCAAAGAGGCTGTGCTAGAGTTCGTGCCCTTAGAGTGACAAATGACACAGCTGAGCGGGGTGTTGCATTGATTGAAAAATTTAATCAAGCAGTGACAACTAAAGAAGAGGACAAACAATACCTGCTCAAAACAGTTTTCAAGAATCGTAAAGAATTTCCAACAAAAAATAAAGCAGAACTTATAAAAATGAGGAAAAACTAATTTTTTCAGCATTAGAAGGAAAAGTGCAATTTTCTCGGGACCCCTAAAACTTGACGTAGAGATTTCAAATTTTGTAATTTGATTAAGGTAAGCAAAAGGAATAACATTACTCATGTGGAACAAAGATTTTTAAACCTTCATTTTTTTGGTCCACACTAATCCGCATCCGCACTTCTGACTGCGGATGTTATGCGGATATTACCTCTAATAAATTATGCAATTTATAATTAAATTAACTTATAAAGTAGTTTATAAGGCCCAGTCATGCACATTTCATGTAAAGTATTAATTATTAATGAACAAATATATAAACCTCAAAATATAAATACCTGGTAACAGAAAATTGAATGAAACTTTTCATTGAATTTTCTGTGGCTTGAGGAAGTTATTTTTTTTATCATAATGAAAACAATATTAATTTTAATTCTTATGCATTGCCTGCCATAATAGTAATATCACGAAAATTGAAAAATTGTCATATATTCATAATTCTATATTATAATTGATAGATTAACTAGTGTCCGCATCCGCGGATATTGAAAAACTGACATCCGGTCCACCACACACCATATATATATATATATATATATATATATATAATATATATAATATATATATATATATATATATATATATATATCTGCTGCTGGTTTAAATAATTCTCGTGGAAAGAAAAAAAATCCGAATGAGCAATTAAACAATACGATAAAGATGAAGAACAGCCACTAATTATCCATGCTGTGAAGCAAGCTCTGTTATGTTGAAGGAATGCCGAATATTATGAGCCTATATTTCTCATATAGTCGGTTAAAAAGTATGTTCTTGAAACTCCAGGTTTAATAAAGATAAGTGTCGGTAAAAAAAAAAACAAAAAAAAACACGGACACACTGAACTGACGATTACTGCCCACTGAATGTCATTCCTATTCCCATTCGCGGTCCGCATGTGAGAGTGCACAAAAGTGAAAAATCAACATTTGAGAAAAGCGTTTCTTGATTTGGGAAACAACGTGGTGTATTCTCACTCACCGTCATTCCCATTCGATTCCTCGACCAAGAATGGGAAAGTGAGGAAGTGAGAATCTCAAGAGACATTTTC
This sequence comes from Bathynomus jamesi, assembly GCA_023014485.1. Taxonomy (NCBI): domain Eukaryota; kingdom Metazoa; phylum Arthropoda; class Malacostraca; order Isopoda; family Cirolanidae; genus Bathynomus; species Bathynomus jamesi. Next base: position 47,909 of record JAJOZX010002695.1, on the reverse strand, counting down.
AAATCGGTCTAGTCCCAATTCATGTCATTCTCATCCACGACCCTTCCCACTTTGGTCCGGGTTAGGTTATGATTGGTTAGGGTACGATAAGTTAGGGTAGGTTCTGATTGGTTAAAATAAATTAGGTTAGAAAATATCAAGCATTCCCATTCAGCGCCGTTTGCCGCTAGTGGGAATGTAGTGACATTGTTTCCCAGATCAAGAAACGTTTTTCTCAAGTGTGGATTTTTTCGGCTTTGTACATTCTCATTTGTGGATCGCGAATGGGAATGCCACTGAGTGGGCAGTAATCAACAATGTCACTACATTCTCACTCGCGGAAACGACGTTGAGCCCGAGTGTTTAATATTTCCTAACCTAATTTATTTTAATCAGAACCTAACCTATCATTAGCCTAACCAATCATAATCATCCTCAGTGTATCCCAACCAATCGTAACCTAACTCGTCCCAAAGTGGGAAAGGTCGTGGATGAGAATGAGTGACATGAGTTCGGAATAGACCGATTTGAAAATGCCTCGTTTGAAATTCTCATTTTCTCTCTCTTTCCCATTCTTGGCCGCGGAGTGAAATTGGAAAGAGTTGAGTGAGAGTAAGTAAACCATAGGGGCTTTGTATTGTATAAGTAGTTTCCAGGTCCGTTCCACTCCATTGTACAGGACGCAGTTATTGATAAAACCTAAAATTTGACTTTTTCCGACAAAAAGAAAGTGTCTGAATTAATTACTTCCCACTCAATGGCATTCCCTTTTCCATTCGTGGTCTGTTCATGAAAATGAACAAAGTGAAAAATCCACATTTGAGGAAAGTTTCTTGATTTAAGAAACAGTCGCTCCATTCCCAATCACGGTAACGGCGCCAAATGGGAATGGCTAATATTTTCAAACTTAATTTAACCAGTCGAAACCTAACCCAAGTTAACCTAACCCAAGTTAACCTAACCCAAGTTAACCTAACCCAAGTTAACCTAACCCAAGTTAACCTAACCCAAGTTAACCTAACCCAAGTTAACCTAACCCGAGCCAAAGTGGGAAAGCCGTGGATGAGAATGAGAGTGGCTTTAATAGGGAATAAATCGATTTGAAAATGCTTCATTTCATACGCTCACTCTCGGCTTTCCCACTTTTGGGCGCGGAATGAAATGGGCAAAACATTGAGTGGGATGATACCTCCAACCGAATTCCCTCCCCTATATTTGGTATTTGGACCCCACCTCCGCCTCACCGCTGTAATTAGTGGTGAAAATAATTTTTCTTTCGTTTGAAGTGCTTTGAAGTGCGAGTAGTATTTAAAAGTTAGTTTTCATAACGTTGTTTTCACTTTGTTGTGATGGAAAGTGAAGGGTGTCATTTAAGTGAAAAGTACTGAGAGAGAGGGAAAAATGTAATGATGGGGTTGTTTAACCTTCTTCGTAACATCTAAGGTCATATGACAGAGGGGACCTACAGCTTTAAACGTGATCCTAACCACGGGTCGCGACATTGTCTGGACGCAGCGGACGGTATCTCACCCGACCCAATGTCGCTTAACTTTGCCGATCGACGAGAAGCGGTGTTATGACATTGCCTACGACATCGAGTCAGTTGCCTTATTGTCACGCGAGATGTTGAGATTGTGAAGTCGAAAGTGATCTCGACAAATTGTTATGGTACTGGATAACTGGAGACCTCCCTATCCTACTTAATTAATTAAGGAACGTTTGAGATCCCATACATTATAGGCCTTAATTTTGTGTGTACGCATATATATATATATATGTAATCATGCGGGTTGCTTCTACAGAGCTTCAATTTAATATTTAGGAGAAATCCAATGACAAGGAGAAATGTAAATGCCATGAAAAGTCTTCTTTAATGCGCAACGTTTCGAGCAATACGCTCATCTTCAGGCTGTTTAATAACAATGTGAAATTAAAATCAATATTGAATGAAAAACAATATTTCACATTGTTATTAAACAGCCTGAAGATGAGCGTATTGCTCGAAACGTTGCGCATTAAAGAAGACTTTTCATGGCATTTACATTTCTCCTTGTCATTGGATTTCTCCTAAATATATATATATGTATATATACCGGGTGTCCGAGAATTATCTGTACAATTTTTGGCTGTTATTAAAAGTCAACCATGAAGTGTAGAAATTCCAGTGTTGTCCCATTTTACAGAGAATCTCATTAAGTTTTTTCTGATACCACGTTTTGACAAGTCTTTTAGAAATGTACGCGGGTGACAGACATTGATGATTTAAAAGCAAAAATCACAGCTGCTATTGAGCGAATTGATGTGGATATGCTGCAGCGTACATGGCAACATTTGGAGTATCGATTGGATGTTTTGCGAATCACTAATGGTGCACATATCGAATGTTTGTAACAACGTTACTTTAATAAAAGAAACTTTTGAAAATACAGATTCTAAATAATCTTGTTTAAGAATTTTACGTGTGTTATCAAGAATTTTATTAAAAGATGACATTGTACAGATAATGTTCGACACACTGGAATTTCTAAAAAACTTGTCAAAACTTGGTATCAGAAAAAACTTAATGAGATTCTCTGTAAAATGGCACAACACTGGAATTTCTACACTTCATGGTTGACTTTTAATAACAGCCAAAAATTGTACAGATAATTCTCGGACACCCTATATATATATATATATATATATATATATATATATATATATATATATATATATATATATATATATAATATATATATTAATTAATTCAGTGAAGTCATGACATAATGTTAAAATACTTAATGCTTGAAAGAGTGAATTAAAAAAAATTCATTTCATCAGAATTAATAATTTTGTCGTTAATACTGTCAATAAAGAAGGTTCTCCAACAAAATTACGTTCACATTACGTAAATGAAAAGTGTTGAAGAACCAATAAAAATACGAGAGGGTTTAATGACCTTAATGAAAGCAGAGTCATTTTACACGCTCATAACGTGCGAAGCCTACCAATATCTCTAATCGGCCCATGCTCGCATTTCCGACAAAAGTTTTTAAACAGGAAATATGAAGCCAGTGACGACAAAATATTTGTGCTTTAAGCGCACGATGCACTTAGGTTTTGAAAGCAGTATCACAAATTATGACTCGCTTGCTTTGGAAGGTGAAGCTCAAATTTTTGACGTGTTGTGGCTGTTTGTGAATTTATTGGCGGGCTGGCTTTTTTTTTTTGTGTGTGTGTGTGAAGTTTTGTACAAGCGGTACAAGCGTAAAACCGCTTCCCATCGATCAGTGAAATTAAGCGACATTGGGTCTACTGTAGGTAGTAGTTGGATGGGAGACCGTCCTTCGCGTCCAGATTATGTAGCGACCCGTGGTTCGGATCGCACATATAGCTGTAGATACCCTGTTATACGACCTTGCGAAAGAGATTAAATAACCCTGGGCATTAAAGTATATATATATATCCCCGCAAGGGGGTTCTAAGCTCGTGCTCTTGAGTGCTCTTTGTGCTTGTTTGTACGTGCTTGTTCCTGGAGGTTTCACGTGCGCCCTCCCGGCTGTAGCACCCAAGGATAGAGACCTGCACTGCACAGGCCGATATTTTGCGGCCCGCACCCGCCCGTACCCGTAATCTTTTTATACAGGGTGTACATAAAGTCAGGATCTATTTTTGTGAAGCACTTGGAAATTATATGGAATTCAATCATAAAATGATAAAGTGGTAACATTTATTAAATAATTAAGAGTAGGATTCGACGTGACGCCCATCAGTATCCCTGCACAGCTCAAATCGTTCCGCAGCATTTCTAAACACATTCTGGAGCATTTGCGGGGTTATGTTATCTGCAGCAGTTCGTGTACGTAAGTTTTCAAGACTCGTAATCTTCGTCTGATAGACGTGCGACTGATAAAGCCCCATGCAAAGAAATCTAAAGGGGTTAAATCTGGTCATCTCGCGACACAAGGTCTGTTGCTTCCGCGTCCGATCAGCGATTTGGAAAACGTCCATTTAGATAATCCTGAACAATTTTGGCATAGTGACACGGAGCACCATCATGTTGATAGACGACGGGGATAGGATTGTTAGTACCGTCGTCTATCAACATGATGGTGCCCTTGTCACTATGCCGAAATTGTTCAGGATTATCTAAATGGACGTTTTCCAAATCGCTGGATCGGACGCGGAAGCAACAGACTTTGGCCAGCGAGATCACCAGATTTAACCCCTTTAGATTTCTTTGCATGGGGCTTTATCAAATCGCACGTCTATCAGACGAAGATTACGAGTCTTGAAAACTTACGTACACGTATACGAACTGCTGCAGATAACATAACCCCGCAAATGCTCCAGAATGTGTTTAGAAATGCTGCGGAACGATTTGAGCTGTGCAGGGATACTGATGGGCGTCACGTCGAATCCTACTCTTAATTATTTAATAAATGTTACCACTTTATCATTTTATGATTGAATTCCATATAATTTCCAAGTGCTTCACAAAAATAGATCCTGACTTTATGTACACCCGGTATAACCCGCCCGTACCCGGCCCGTAATTTTTTTCATGCTTTGGGGCCCGCCCGTACCCGCGGCTCGTGATTTATTTTGTTTTGGAACCTAAACCAACCTGTGTATTTAAGTTTAAGATTATGCACGACCAGTAATATTTTTGTTGATAATTACTTAAGTACTTCTTTCAAAAATATACCTATGAAAATTAAATAGATACGGTAGTAAAATTATTTAATTTTGTACTCACTGAATTGATGGTGGTTTTAAAATTCCAAATTGCAATGCAGAAACAAAAGATCGTCGACATTTTCTTCTTTTAAATTAGTTCTCTCTGCAAGTGTAATTCCCGCAGTAGTAAAGTTCCTTTCGCTGGATGCACTGCATGCAGGAATATTTAAGTATTTCCTAGCCAGTTTAGCAAGCAATGGGAACATTGATTCGTGAGTTTTCCAAAACTGAAGAACATCACTTTCCTCATCAATTTTGTAGCTCATGTACTGCTCAAGTTCTTTACAAGAAACCGAACTTTGGGATTCCTCATTATGACATCGTATGTCTTCCCATTCATCAAATTCTGAAGTCTTTACTCTTTTCGGAGATGAACAAGCTCTTTCAGGCTCATCAGTTACTTTCTCATTGTCCATAAGGTCAACATGAATTTGCTCACGAATACTTGTTAGCACTTCTGCACGCTCAATGTCAGTTAGCATTCTAAGCTGACGAAGTTTAGGCCATATAAATAGAGAAATTTTATGAATAGGCAACACTTTATATTTAGAATGAAGAAATTCTTTTGCACGTTCTTTCAAGGTTTTTATATTTATTGTCATTTTCAGAAACGTTCAAATGTTTAAGAAGTTTCAAGTGATAAAGCAATATTAGCTGTAGAGTTGGAGATTTTTCACTTTCTAGCGTATCACTGGCATCTTTAAATGGCTTCAGAAAACATACTAACTCTTCAAGACTGCCTTTTGAAATGTTCTCTAAGTGGTTCAAATTTCTTTCTTCCATCAAATCCTCGATGCTACTATATTGATCTAGAATCGACTCTAGCATAGCAAGCTTCGAATTCCATCTCGTTTCTACTTCTTGACGAACAGTATGTCTCAATTTGCTTACTAATCCACTTTGTTTCAAGAAAGTGACAAGAGCTTTCGACTGCAGTATAACCTTTTGAATTTCTGGGGCATATTTTTCCAAATAATCTTCATTGAATGTATGACGAAGAATTGTATTTATAATGTGAGATAAGCAACTAAGTCTGTTATAATTCTGCAACGCTTTTACTATGTTTGCTCCTTGGTCTGTTACGAAAGTTAGTTTCTGCACTAAGTCATCTTCAAAGCCTAGCTTTGCAAATCTTCTTATTTCCTTTTTTATGTTTTCACCAGTTTTACGTTCCTCATGAAAACTGGACGTAAACATAACTTTATTTACCAGTGTCCAATCATCATCAATATAATGATCAGTCATTGAAATATACGAAATCTTTTTATAATCATCTGTCCACAAGTCTGTTGTAGCTGCACAGCATGAATTACTCATAACTTCTTTGATCTTTGGATAAATCTTTTGACGTACAGTTACTGCAGTTTCAGCTACATGCCTAGAAATAGTGGTTGGATGGGAAATAACCTCATTTACGTCAATATTACCATAAGACGCGCCAACTGCAATAAGTTTTTGTGCAAGATTTAGGAAGCCTTCACCTTTTAAAGTTTCAAATGGTCTTATGTCTTTAGCACAAAAGTTGACACATGCATCTAGCATTTCTTGTTTGGTCTTCATTGTCACTTGTACTTTCTTTTGGAAAAATGAGGCTAAGCTTTGTGATTGTGAAGTACTTGTGCCACATTTGTGACGAGAGAGATGGGAAGTGCCTCCTTTAGAACCACTGTCAGTTTTTTTTTTTGCACTTTTTACATTGAACAAATCCTTGTTCCTTTTTACTGTTCTTATCAATAACTAAGTCAAAATTATCCCATACTTTGCTTTTTCTGTTTGAAACTGGCTGTAGAATTAATTCCCCCGAACGCAGTTTTGAATTAATCACTGCTTCACTGATAGGATGTTGCATTTTGGGGACAATTTTAATTTAATAAAATGTATAACATACTAAACATAGGATAGAAACTAGAAAGCACATCTACTAATAAACAATTAAGGTAATTAAGACAAGTATTTGTCGTACAGTATGCACTAATTACGCAGAAATGGTCAGACCATCACGAACAAATTCTATTTGTACAAAAGGGTACAGCGACTACAGCCAGAGGCGAGAGAGGCTAGCATTATAGTAGCATAGCTGAAAAAATGCCAGTTAGTTCCAGCAAATACTTATGTTCAAAAAATTTCTTATCGTTCAAACAAAATCAAAAACTTTAGAAAAGAAAATGTTTATATATATTTTAAATACGCATAATCAACATAGGTAAAGGTTTGGCATTCAATTATATACTGTGGCAATGTAATGTAGCTAACGTGTGTTAAACATTATGCAATCGTAAATAGCGCTGCCGCGCTGGTCGGCATCTTACTCGATCTCATTTGCAAAACCATAAGCGTAAGACGTATCGAAAAGCGAAAATCACCCACCTATATCATTTCTTCCATTAGCCAAAAAAAAATCATTATTACTATCTATTGTCCTTATTCTCATATTCATTGTTGTTATGGTAATTATTGAAATTAGGTCAGTATCGCTGTACGATAAGTTCTAGTTTTGCTATACACTGTGACTGTATATAGCAGGGAAACATTGGCTACTTAGCCTCGGTAAGGTCAGCTGGTCAGGTTGGCTTTGGTCACGTGGTGCCGGGCGTACGATACGAATACTCTAATTTCTAATGTTTAATTTCTAAGTTATTTCTCATTATTTTTGCACGTCGTTATATATACGTTATTTATACGTTGCGGGTGAAAACATAACTTCCTTGGCAGAGGTAATAAAATTCATAATTAACAACTAAAACACAGGCATGGATGTTGTTTGTCGTTTGCATGTCCCACGCATGCATGGTGCATGCGCTCCGCGGCTCCAGTTCCTGCCTTGCCTCGCTGCCTCACCCGCTGCGGCGTTGCATGCTTTTTATAAGCATGATTCGGCCGCCCGTGCCCGCCCGCTAACTTTTATAAAAATGATTCGGCCCGCCCGTGCCCGCCCGCTAACTTTTATAAAAATGATTCGGCCCGCCCGTGCCCGCCCGCTAACTTTTATAAACATGATTCGGCCCGCCCGTGCCCGCCCGCTAACTTTTATAAACATGATGATTCGGCCCGCCCGTACCCGCCCGCTAACTTTTATAAACATGATTCGGCCCGCCCGTACCCGCCCGTGGGACGGGCCCACGGGCTTACCCGTACCCGTGCAGGTCTCTACCCAAGGATGATGGGCTCGACCCTACAGTCCTTGTCATCCTTGGTCTTTTTCCACTTCGACTGTCCCCTCCGCCCTTTCTTTTTCCTCTGTCTTTCCTCTCACTTTGTCTTTGTTTTTCCGCCGAGATATGCCCTTTTAAATAGAGGCGAATCGGTTCTTCCCGAACTTAAAAAAAAAAAAAAAAAAAAAAAGTGTGTGTGTGACCTCTTTTTGAAGAAAAATTGCATATTGGTTGCTGTACTTGGAAGTGGAAGAAAATGAATTCATGCAAATGTTTGTTTTTATTGCCAAATTGTAGTTTAACTAAATCAGTATGTAAGAAATCATCTTTTCTGTTAATATCGTAAAACTTTATTGTATATTGATGTAGTTTCCAAGTATCGGTAAGGTTTGTATAATATATATATATAAGGGTGGTCCTTAAAATTCAAAGTTGGGAAGTTCAGCTCCCACCCCCGGAAATCATTCGAATGGTTGAGAAAACTCTCTAGTTGAATTTTTTATTAAATCGGACAACGTTTACCCCTCCCTCATCGACCTTGAACTTTTACCCCCGGAGTTGTTGCCCGGTTGCAGTTGTTGCCGTTGTTGCCCAGTTAGCGATCCTGGGTCTGTAGGGTTCGCTTCCGAGAGTCCGGAAACTGGCAGCGGTGGCGAGCGACGACTTGCAGGAGGAACTGGAGTTGCTCCTCGTCGTGGGTCAGCGTCCGGTTGTACTCTTGGACGAGGGCAACTCCTCGCTCGGCATGGTCGTTGATTACGGCGAGCCCTCCCACACGTGCCGCCGCTGTCTTGAAGTCTTCCCGCTTCGGCCAGGTCTCCGGGTCGACCTCGAGGAAGCCGTCCTCTAGTCGAAGTTTCTCGAAGAAACCTCGTGTGTTGGACGACGCCAGGTCTTCCAACTGAAGCCCGGCGAGTACTCGGTTTGGCAGCGTGGGCCGCTTTGCCGGGGACTCCTCACCGACCCGGTCGTGGAGAGAGGCGATGATCTTCCTCTTCTGATCGACGGCGATCCCCGGATCGAACAGCGCCAGCGCCACCAGCTCCTCCGACAGGTACCAGAGGTGGTTCTGGAACTTGGTCAGCGCCGCCTTGGCCACCGCAGGGTTGATGTCAGAGTAGGCCAGCAGGTCCTTGAGGAGGGCGAAGTCATTTCGGGGGGCAGTTGCGGCGATCGGAGCCTCCGTCCACGCCTTGGCGTAGACCCGACAGACGAAGATGCAGATACTCCGGAGGCCACTCTCCTCCCTCGCCGTGAGTTTGAACTGCTGTCGGAACATCCAGACCTTCAAGGCGTAGATTGCCTTCGCCATCCAGCGGGCGTGGTGAATCGGCCCGGGAGCTCGGAAACGCACTCCTCGCGGGGGACGTGACCGACGAAGAGGAGGGTGAGCTCGAGCAGCTCACGGTAATCGTCGCGCAGGTCCTTGCGCTCGACTATCGCCTTCTCAAACCACTCCGTGTCGACAGTGGTGAGCAGAGGAGCGACATCGGGGTGCGCAGCGCCGGACTCGTACTGGCTTCTGTCCAGGAAATCCCAGCGCTCCTGAAAACGCTTGAAGAGGGTCACGTCAGGACCGGACGTGGGGCCCATCACAGCCGTGAACGCCGCACCGAGGAGGAGCTCCAGCACATGATGGCGGCACGCGAAGTAGAGCAAGTCTTTCGCGAGGTGTTGCTCGATGAGGACGCACGCTCCGTTGTTCCGGCCGGTGTTCGAGGCGGTGGTATCGAATGACAAGCCACTCACTTGCTCAGTGAGCTCCCACTCCTCCAACGCGTTGAGGACGGCCTTGGCCATCTCAGAGCCCGTTCCACTCGGCAGCTTCGGGACGCCCAGGAGCTGCACCGCGCCGTTACCGGAGACCAAGATGGGAAGCCGATCGACTTGCTCCTTGCTCGTCAAGTCCTGCATGAGCTTGCCGTCCCAGTGAACGACAAGATTGCCGGCCCTCAGCTCTTCCTTGAGCGCCACGTTGAGCCTGGAGCGGTGCCTGCGCCGGTGTCGGCGGATGGAGCTGCGGTTGATATTGAGCTCTGCGACGTCGTGCCCAAGCGACCGGGCAACCTCTGTCAGGACGTAGACAGCTCCTCGATCGGTCACCTTCGTGCGATCCAGCGACGACGCCACAGCCGCCGAAACGATGTTCGTCGTGCCCCGCCTGGAGCGCTTCGGAGCCCGAGGGCTCCCTTCTTCTCCATGGTCGTCGCTCTCCGCTGCGCTTGCGGCACCACTGGAAGAGGACGAAGACCACTCGAGCTCCACTCGGGCCGTAGATGTCGTCGCTTCTTCCTCGGCTCGCTGCCTCCGTCGGTCTTCTTCCCCTTGGCGTTGAGATGCGCGGGCATCGACAACGGCTAGCGTCGAGTCGACGGACCCCAGCTTGCCGCGCCGACGGGGTTCGCGCTGAGCGAGGAGGAACGCCTTGTCCTCCTCGTTCTTGAGCAGCTCCATGGCGTTAGCGGCAGCGACGTCGAACAGGTTCATCATCCGTTCGCTGAACTCGTCCTCCCGCTTCGCTTGAGCGCCAGCTCGCCCCTTGTTCCTCTTCACATCGTTGAACTCCTTGTGGAGCTTCTCAATCTTGGTGACGATGTGGTCCTTCCGGCGGAGCGGGATTCGCGCCTTGGACCACACCTCGGTGACGAGCTCGACGACCTGGTTGGCGGCCTCTCGAAGTGACTTCTTCTGGACGTCGATCCTGTAGACCGTCAGGGCCAAGACCTCTGCGAAGGAAGTTGCGACCCGGCGATCGATTCCTGCGGGGCAATCAGGTAGCGCAGCTTCGCTGCCATGATCCAGGTTATCTACTTAAAGGTTGAAGGAGTTATTCACTATTCAGTTTAAATTATAATCATTAGAATTTAGTTTTACACACATTAGTTATCCAACCACTGACGGGTAGCTTGACTTATGGTTAAAGGAGTTATTCAGTTTAAATTATAATCATTAGAATTTACAGTTTTACACACATTAGTTATCCAACCACTGAAAATCTGGAAAGAATGAAAAAAACAAACATTACAAATTATATAACATTTACTTGAAAGTCAAAAAATTAGCTTAATGGTAATGCTCAATGAGGGAGGGGTAAACGTTGTCCGATTAAAAAAATAAATCACCTAGAGAGTTTTCTCGACCATTCGAACGATTTCCGCGGGTGGGAGCTGAAAAATGTTCAACTTGCATGTGAAATATTACTGCGTACCTATATTGTATACTTGCATAATAACACCACCGAAGATTTTTAATTTAGACAAACAGAACACTATTTAAATGTTTTCCAATGAAGTAACTTCAACATTGTGAAGACAATTTTAATTAAAAATAACAAATTAAGAACAGTGACAAATTATTTCCTCATCTATTTTATCTATCTGGATGATAAAGTCCGAACGGAAGATAAAACTAATTACGCAATCAAATCTGATTCGCGGGAAGTTCGAGAACCGGGAAGACACGAGTCAAAAGGAAATGCTTTTATTTATAATCAAATAATGTTTCAAAGTCGTATAGGAATTGATATTTAAGCGCGAAGACGCCTCGAATTCTTTAAACTTTACAATTTTTATGCCATCTAATTTAGAAAAAATGGTCCCTCTAAAGCAAAGGTGTCAAAATATACGGCCCGAGGCACATATTTATCTGGCCCGCCGACTTATTCTGCAGTGAAGACGTAAAACTTGTGAACTGGAATTTTTTTTTATTTCACTCCTACCTCTGTGGGGAATGTTTTCCCCCGCTACTGTGACAATATAAACTTCTATTTTTTACTTGACAAAATTACTTTTATCTCCATCTATAGTAAGTGCTCCAGTGGGCATATATAAGAATGTTGCCTGACCTATCAACGACTTCGGGCAATGTTGAAATTTATGTGCTACGTTACTGTACACATTTTTATGACAAATTTTGTTTTCAGTTTAGCAAAACTGAGTCTAGTCTCATAAGAAAATTTATTTTAAATTACAGTAAATTTACAAAAGCAATATATTAGAACTAAAATACGAGTAAATGTTCAAATTGATGTCTTGTTTTGGGACCTTTTATTTTGTTGCAGTTAGAATAACACGCAATGGTTAATACGGAAGCGAGTTACACTCGTGAGGAAAAGGCCTCCGCTTTTCCTGGAACAAAAAAAAAAAGGTCCCAAAACAAGACATCAATTTGAACACTTGTTTTAGTTCTAATATATAACTTTTGTAAATTTAATTTAAAATAAATTTTCCTATGAGACCGGACTTATGGGACACCCTGTATATCAGTTCCGTGCTTTGGTCTCTCTTCACACGAAGGTCAAGCTGTCTATATTATTGCAATTACCAGGAATATGGTGGCAAATAACTAAATTTTGAAGCAAACTATGAATATTCTTTATTTTAACCGAGGGAAGTTTCGATTTTTAAAATTATCAAGCGTTGACACATCCACTTTCCATCAATTTGTTTTGGGTTGCATAAACCTGTCTAGCCGAAATGACACGTTCGACAGAATGTAAAGTCTATCAAATGTCGTAATTACGGGCAATATAGCAGAAGACGAAAATCTAAATGCGAGCAAGTCCAAATTTAGTTCAACTTTTTATTTCTATACACAATATCGAACAACGGGTTAACTCGCAAATAAAATTGTTAGTGATGGTGCACCGACGGCTTTATAACTCGAGTCTGTATGGTAACATCGAGAAAGGTATCACCAATGTAACAAATATGCAGCAGAAATGAATCCTCGAATTTATTAAAGCCGATATATGAAGAGAGTAGACTCTTTAGTCTTTATTTATGGAAATTATATGTAAAAGTAACACGTTCGTGATGTTAAAGGAATATTCCTTTCTAAGATTGTCCTTTTTGTCCAAAACTTGACCCGAAGTCAAATTCTTTCACCGACTTCAAATCAGATTTGTGGACGAAAAGAACGCGGCAACTCGAGTGACTTTACTTCCACTTCAAGTCAGTTGGAAGAAAAGAGGATGGCTTAAATTAGTGCTTTCTTCAAACTCATTTCATCTTAACTACTTCAAATTAAATTAAGTTTATATATATATATATATATATATATATATATATATATACACAGGGCGTCCCAAGAAAATGTATACACACTTTAAATAATTATAAAGGCAGTGTTTATTAAAATACATTTCATTTTCAAAATGTAATAGAATCTACAGACATTATTTAATTGTTTTGTCAACGCCTGTTTTCAAACTGACGTCCGTTCTGGTCCAGGCACTGCTGATAACGCGAAGCAATGGAATCGCAAACATCACGAAACATTTCGTTTGGTATTTGTGTGCATTCTCGTTCAGTGGCTGCTCTCAATTCAGCGACTGTTGCAGGTTTTAGCGTAGACTTTGTCTTTTAAGTATCCCCATAAAAAAGTCTAGTGGTGTGAGGTCTGGTGAACGCGGAGGGTATTCTACGAAACCCCTTCGTCCAATCCACATCCACATCCACATCGTGCCAAGTACCACTCGCAATACTCCACTCTTCGGTCCGGATCATCTTCATTAATAGCATGGACTAATCTTGGAATGTAACTTTTCCATTGACAGCGCTTCAAAATGCGTTGGACAGACGATTCTGAAATTCCTACCTCACGACTCGCTTGCCGCACAGATTTTCTTGGACTTTGGTGATACATTTCCAGTACTCTTTCTTGCTTTGTGGGGCTTGTCGATGTCCGTGGTCTTCCGGAACGCTTCTTGTGGACATTCTGAACAGTTCCATCGGCTTCAAACTTATCTCTAATTCGAGTGATGGTAAGTCGCGTTGGTGGATCTGTTTGAAACTCCCTCCGAAACTGTCTTTGTACTTCAACTGCGTTTTCACACTTCCAGTAGCATTTTAGAATGAATTTCCTTTGTTCAAAGCTTAGTCTGACTGCCATTATTAATTCTAATGGGTTTAACTTGGAAAGAAAGAAACATCAATTGAGCTATCAGCTGTTAAAGTGTGTATACATTTTTTGGGGACGCCCTGTATATATATATTATCATAGGCGTGCACACTGGGTACGCAAGGTACGCAGTGCGTATCCAATTTTTTTTAAATTGAAAAATTTTAACTTTTTAAATATTGGTGAAATGCTATTATAAATACCAATAAATTTTATAATTTATTCAGTATACTTAAGCAATACAAAGTAAAATTAAGTGAAACTTCCTTTTTTTTCATGTGCTTTCTTACAAGGTACGCTCTGAGCATAGAATATACTTGCATAGGAATATGATCCTTAAGTGCTGGGAGGGGCTTAACAAATACTGCCTTACTATTGGCCGAAAAATGTCCTGGATACGCTGGAGTGTTTCAGCATAGTTTCAGAAAATGCGAAGTGGCTTTGATGATTGTGTGGCAAAGGCGAAATATCGCATGCCATTGACTGCTGATGCAGAACCAAAACGAATAAGGGTCGCACAGACTGATCAGCCAGATGTGGAAATGAAAAGACTTTATTTAGAAATCATAGATACAGTTTGCGTGCAACTTACTGCTCGGTTTGGAAATCTGTCACAGTTGAAATTTTTGGAACTTCTGAATCCCGAAAATTTTCTAAAATTTAGCCAAGCATTCCCTGATGAAATTCTTAAAATCTTTGTAGAGTTACACAGTGGCTCTTTTGATTTTATAAGACTGAAAAATGAACTAAGTGTCCTATACTCATCTGAAGAATTTCAAGGAAAATATCCCTGCCATATTGCAAAATTCTTGAGCCTGAACAACTTGAGTGAATGCATGCCTGAACTTCAAAAACTCGTGGAGCTAGTACTAACCATTCCCTCAACAACTTCATCAGTAGAAAGATCATTTTCGGCTTTGATGAGAATTAAAACATGTCTAAGAAGTACAATGGGCGAAGAAAGGCTGTCATACTTAGCCCTCATGAGCATCGAAAACGAGTTCTTAGTCCAAATGAAATCTGACCCATCATTCTACGATTCAGTAATAGATGAATATTCCACTAAGAATCGTAGGGTCGATCTGAAATATCGATAAAAATCGCGCTGTCGCATATAAATAGTTAAATATATACCGTATCCAGTGTCCACCCCATCATCCAGATTTGGTAAGTACTGTTACTACCATACCAAGGTCATAATTTATTATAGTGTATATCATCGTTATTTCTTGAAAATTCTTCCATAATAAAATTATATATATATTTATTTATTTATTATTGGCAGCAGTGTACCCCATCGCTAGCTTCACCGCACGCGCCTGATTATATTATATATATATATATATATAAAGACGCTTTTGTAGAAGAGCGTTCCGCACAAGATGAGGAGGGAGAACAAGCAAATGAAAAATGAGGTACCTCCCAGGAATCGAACCCGGGATCATCCAGTTGCCGATCGGATATGTTAACCACTACACCAAGGACCCCGATTAGTTAGTACTCGTAATTCTCCTACATACGAGCGGAATCAAATGCCCTGAGGGGGCACCTTCGCATGCCGTACATATATATACACATTTTAACTGCAAACAACACAGTATAATTAATGTAAAGAACGACTGTGTGTTGTTTGCAGTTAAAATGTACATATATGTACGGCATGCGAAGGTGCCCCCTCAGGGCATTTGATTCCGCTCGTATGTAGAATTACGAGTACTGACTAATCGGGGTCCTTGGTGTAGTGGTTAACATATCCGACCGGCAATTGGATGATCCCGGGTTCGATTCCTGGGAGGTACCTCATTTTTCATTCGCTTGTTCTCCCTCCTCATCTTGTGCTGAATGCTCTTCTACACAAGCGTCGTTCTTTACATTAATTATACTGTGTTGGTTGCAGTTAAAATATATATTATATATATATATATATATATATATATATATATATATATATTGTGTGTATGTGTATGTAAAAAAAATACCTGAAATTAAAGACTTTAATTTTGTGCATTTTATTCATAATTTCAGTTTTATTTTTTGTTCACTGATGATGAGATTAGTTCCCAAAGTGTCTGAAATATATGAACCTTTTATCCATCGTCTTGGCTTTTACCTTTGTATTTCTTCTTCGATTCCCGAAAACCGTCAGGGCTACACACACACACACACACCTTTTGCTTCCGCCCGAATTGTTCATTCTGACGGTCAAACTTGTCACTCCACCTTAGATCTACAGTCAGTTTAACGTAGAATCCGAATCACGCTTCACTAGCATCCCAGCATCTTAACTACTAGGCTACCCAGGGTGCCCATTTATCTACCAACCAATTTTTTTTGTGTGGAAGGATGAACAGCTGGGTTTTGTTTGCTGCGCGCCGCCTGCCGTCACCAGGTCTCGATCCACGTAGCCGATGGATTCGTAGTCAGCGATGCTAACCACTGCACCACCTAGGCGCATATATATATATATATATATATATACACACCCGGATACCGGGTGTCCGAGAATTATCTGTACAATTTTTGGCTGTTATTAAAAGTCAACCATGAAGTGTAGAAATTCCAGTGTTGTCCCATTTTACAGAGAAACTCATTAAGTTTTTTCTGATAACAAGTTTTGACAAGTTTTTTCTTTACAATACGCGGGTGACAGACATTGATGATTTAAAAGCAAGAATCACAGCTGCTATTGAGCGAATCGATGTGGATATGCTGCAGCGTACATGGCAACATTTGGATTATCGATTGGATGTTTTGCGAATCACTAATGGTGCACATATCGAATGTTTGTAACAACGTTACTTTAATAAAAGAAACTTTTGAAAATACAGATTCTAAATAATCTTGTTTAAGAATTTTACGTGTGTTATCAAGACTTTTATTAAAAGATGAAATTGTACAGATAATTTTCGGACACACTGGAATTTCTAAAAAACTTGTCAAAACTTGGTATCAGAAAAAACTTAGAGATTCTCTGTAAAATGGGACAACACTGGAATTTCTACACTTCATGGTTAACTTTTAATAACAGCCAAAAATTGTACAGATAATTCTCTCAGACACCCTGTATATATATATATATATATATATATATATATATATATATATATATATATATATATATATATATATATATTAAAATGTAAAATGTGAAATTTCTGGGTAATAAACTCTGTTTAACTGCTTTTATGAGCATTTCCGCAAAATGTATTGTGCATTGTAGGTGTTCGTCATTGGAGCTGACGGGAGACAAGCCCATTTCGCGAAACAGTTAAATAGGATGTTAATGACCGGACGAAATTTTTTAACTTCATTAATTGTCATCCGAATCCCCTCTTGTATCGATGATATAGAATTAAATTGAGGATTGAACTGCAGGGAAAGAAGAAATATTTTTACTGTTAATTCATTTTTATGAAGTTGTTTCATTTGGATTCCATCGGTTCTTAATCGGCAAATTCTCTGACAATGAATGAATAAATGAGTGATTCACTCATTCACTCTCTGAATCCGTCGTTTTGCACCCTCTTTTACATTCTTCATGAATTTCATTTTTTTTTAATGTTTCCATTGTGAGCATTAAGTTTTTAGGGATTAATATTCGTATCGTGTGCATGAAATTTTTAAAATTTTGATCATTCAGAATCACTTCAGAATTATAAGCGCGGGTGTATATATATATATATATATATATACAGGGTGGGCCGTAAGTTTCCATACATAGGAAAAATAAACATTTTTTTATGGACAACCATTTTTATTTATATAATATGCTCTACATGGTTGCCATTGTTTTGAAAACACATTTCAATACGTGTTCCCCACTGTTGATGAACACGCATTAGCACAGTTGACGTTATGCTTGTAATGGCGTTGGTGATACGTTCCTTTAGATGATTTATGTCTCGTATCTTTTCCTGATACACCATGGCCTTCAAGTGCCCCCAAAGATAGAAATCAAGGGGGGTGAGATCTGGGGATCTGGGAGGCCACTCCACAGGACCACGCCGACCAATCCAAGCATCCGGAAACTGCTGCTGATCCAAATACCGACGCACGTGAAGACCATAATGAGGTGGAGCTCCATTTTGCTGGAAGTAAACTGGGAAGTTACCTTCCTCGTTTAGCAGGGATGGGAAAATCTCTTCTTGCAACATGTTAAGATACCTTTCGGCATTAAGATTTCCACTGACAAAAATTGGTCCAATAATTCTGTCACCCCATATCCCGGCCCACACCATCACTTTACCGGCACCTTGCATCTTCGTCGGACTCAGCCAGTTAGGGTTAGCATTACTCCAATAACGTATGTTTTGCCGATTAACCTCTCCATCGACGTAAAAATTTGCTTCATCAGTAAACAAGATCTTACGTCAAACGCATATTCTTAGGGTATCTGAAACATAAAAACAAACGTTTAATTTTTCCTATGTATGGAAACTTACGGCCCACCCTGTATATGTGTATATATATATATATATATATATATATATATATATATATATATATATATATATATATATATATATACTTTACAAGGTGTTTCATAACATGTGGGACGCACTTTCAGGATGGATGCAGGACCTGAAAACAATGGAAAAAGCTTATATAAACATATGCCCAAAATCGCTTTGTTTCAGAGTTACAGCCCGTTACGTGTTCCAGCAAGTATGCGCCTTACCTTTAAAGGAAGTGCTCAAAATGACCGCCTTTATAGTGAACAAGTTTTATTATTTATTTTCTTCCTTATTTACTTTGCTTTCTGGTCTCTATTACATTTATCGCTTGGTTTCTCTACACTCGTTTTCGCTGTACCGTATAAGATTCTGGTAGCCACGCCGAGACTATGAAAGCCGTTACAAAACAAAGGGGGGGTTCATTAACACTCTTTTAACACTTGTTAATATTTTATTTAATTCCGAAAATGGTTTAGTTAATTTAGGGGAATGCGAGTAGGGAATTTTACTATAATATTTTACGTCGGAGAGGAAGAGGGGCACAAAACAATTAATTAAATTTTACGTTACATGGCGCCAACCTCACGCTTATCGCGCTGCCAAAAGACTGACTCCTTTGGGGGTAGCCCGCTCTGTCGGCCTCTGTTCAGGATTGCCAACTCTTCCCATTTTAAACAATTTCACAATTATTAGTAAATGATTTATATTAAACATTATAATCTTAATTAAACAAAAATTAATATTCTTAACTAGGCATTACTACACCTTGCGCTTGAATACACGCGTGAACACGCTTCGTCATAGACTGCCTGACGCGTTCAAACATTCCAGGTATTGCTCGGATTTTCTTGCATCCTTGTTCTACACGTTGGCGAAGCATTTCAACGTTGTCAATGGGTGTCACGTAAACGATGGATTTCAGATGACTCCACAGGTAAAAATCGAGTGGATTCAGGTCCGTGGAGCGAACAGGCCACGCAATGGGTCCTCGACGGCCTATCCATTTATCAGGGAAGTGGTCATCCAAATAGTCTCTGCCTACTCGACTAAAAAATGAGGCGGAGCGCCGTCATGCATAAACCACATACGACGTCGGACACCTAAAGGAACTTCATCTAGAAATCGCTTAAATTATTCCTTAAAAATTGGGAGAGGATTCTCCTGTTAATCTTCCAGGCAAAACGAAAGGACCGATTAAGTTGTCAGAAATAAGTCCTGCCGATACATTGATACTAAATTATTGTTGGTGCCTTGACTGGATGATGGCATGCAGATTCTCTTGGGCCCAGTGATGAGTGTTGTGAAAATTGATCACGCCATTTCTTGTGAAGGCAGCCTCATCAGAAAACAACATGGAGGATAGAAAAAGAGGATCGCGAGCATGCTGTTGAAGGAACCAAGTACAAAAAGCCTCTCGTGGTGGGAAATCAGCTTCAGTGAGGCCTTGTACTCTCTGAATGTGATATGGGTAAAGCTGTTGTTCCCGTAAAATTCTCCACACAGTTGTGTCGGCAATAAGTCCTCTGCTGCTGCTATCCTTCGGGTGCTGACACCAGAATGTTCCTCCACGCAATTCAGGACCGGCTCCTCTAACTCAACAGTTCTGGCGCTGATTGGTCTACGACCATCTGAAACTCGCTTGTTGAATGATCCTGTATCACCAAGACGCTCATCTCTTATCTGAAAGGTCTTTTTGGCAGACGGCGATTCGGAAACCTTTCCACATACAGACTTCTTGCTGGAGGCCGCATTACACTCGGCAAGTCCATACATGAGATGTATGTCTGCCATTTCTCTGTTTTAATTAAGCCTCCATTCTCACTTCAAATGCACACTATCACTGTGACTAGCACAAAAACTTTTAAGGTTTTTTTTTTACAAGACTGCACTTATTCACGGTAAGAAGTTACGAATATGAACAGTGAAACACCGCGATGCAACTCTGAGTGACTGATGGCAACGATATTGAAACATGTCATAGTGTGTACGAAACATTACAATCGGCAAGGCCATACATGAAATAAGTCTCGTGCACACTCACAAACATTGTCGGCAAGCAGTGTTTGTTAACAGTTTTTGGAAAGAATTGCTGGAACACAAAACAGGCTGTAACTCGGAAACAAAGCTATTTCGGGCATATGTTTATATAAGCTTTTTTTCATTGTTTTCAGGTCTTGCATCCATCCTGAAAGTGCGTCCTACATTATGAAACCATACATTTGTGTGTGTGTGTGTGTGTGTGTGTGTACACGCCAAAAATCTAATTTCAGACGTGAATAAGCTTCATGTAAAGTCATTAATTAAGCGTATTGCAGAGAGCCACAATACATAATTTCTCACACGCACACGCACACACCCACACACACACACACACACACACGGTAGTAGGAGGAAACTTTTTAAATAGTTTTCCATATTTCATATATTTCATCGTTCCTGGAGAACGTGCTTTATTTTACAATTAATTTTAAACTTTTCGCCCTCAAAAGTTTTCTCCAGTAATTTCCTGTATTCTTTTTTGTTTTTATAGTAATTTTGGTTAAAAATAAAAAAGGGCATCTTTTATTACCCTTTTTGGGGTCTTTATGAGGGTACCTCGTTAAGGTAATTTGTTTTTTTTTATGGTTCAAGAATGGATTCTACTGTAATTGGGGATTCAACTATTCACCTGTGTTTTGCATTTTATATATACAGGGTATCCCATAAATCCGGTCTCATCGGAAAATTTATTTTAAATTAAATTTACAAAAGTAATCCATTAGAACTAAAACAAATGTTCAAATTGACGTTTTGTTTTGGGACCTTTTTTGTTGCAGGAAAAAGCCTCCGTTTTTTTCATCAGGAGTATAACTCGTTTTCATATTAGCCATTGCGTGTTATCCTCCCCTGCAACAAAAAAAAAAAGTCCCGAAACAAAACATCAGTCTTCTAATGTCCCAAAACAAGACCTCATTAGTTTTAATGTATTACTTTTGTAAATTTAATTTAAAATAAATTTTCCTATGAGACCAGACTTAGGGACACCCTGTATATATAGTGGTTAGCGTCGCTGACTACGAATCCATCGGCCCCGGTTCAAGACCCGACGGCACCCGACGGCAGCCGGCGCGCAGCAAAACCCAGCTGTTCATCCTTCCACACAAAGTAAGTGGTTGGTAGATAAATGGGTACCCTAGGTGGCCTAGTGGTTAAGACGCTGGGCTGCTGATGGGGCGTGGTTCGGATTCCACGTTAAACTGTAGGTATAAGGTGGAGTAAAAAGCTTGACCTTCGTCAGAATGAACAATTCGGGCGGAAGCTAACCAAAGGTTATATACAGTATAATATATATATATATATATATATATGTATATGTATGTATATATATATAGGGGATACACTGGTACATTTACAGGACAGTAATGATAACTGATTTTAACAAAATATAATTTAATATTTATAGAGTTGTGAAACGAGCTATATACACGGTGAACCAAAAGTAGGTGGACAGGAGGTTGAATACAGTTTCTGTTATATTATATTATAACTATGGTGTTCATTATAACTATGGTGTTTGTGTTTTATTATATTAAATATTATAACTAAATTTATTTAAATTTTATTTTGTATTATAGTATACAAAAAAATTAAATATGTATTCTCAAAATAAACGTTATCATTTACTGTCCACCTACATTTGGTTCACCCTATATATATATATATATATATATATATATATATATAAAAATGTTTCAGACCAACAAAGACCCTAGGATCCACTCATGGCTGGTCTACCTAACTGTGTTTGTAATTGTGTATTGTGCATGTCCTCCGTGGTGGCGGAGGGGACCTACAATTTTACGTGGGTTCCGAACCACAAAGAACATAAGAAATTTTTATAGTGGGCACCCTGGGAGCCACTTCGGCCCATCGAGGTGGCTCCACTATGTAAAAACTGCCTGTACATTGGCAACAACCAATTTTTACAAAACTAAATAATTATCAATTTAAAACTAAATAATTATCAATTTAAAACTAAATAATTATCAATTTAAAACTAAATAATTATCAATTTAAAACTAAATAATTATCAATTTAAAACTAAATAATTATCAATTTAAAACTAAATAATTATCGATTTAAAACTAAATAATTATCGATTTAAAACTAAATAATTATCGATTTAAAACTAAATAATTATCGATTTAAAACTAAATAATTACACTGGGCAACACGTATTTTATTGAATGATATCTGACACTTGATTCTAGGTAATTTGGGTGCGCTGAATACGAATTTCAACTCGGTTTGGCTCTATCAGGTCCTGATTCTTGTCGACAGCCTATGTGCCATTTTCCAGATTTTTCAAATTAGGACTAAAAAATTAAGTCATGTGTTAAATTTTTTTTCAAGTTTCATGAATACAAGCAGTTCAAACTACAGTAAAATTACATTATAACGATAGAAATGACTTAAAATAAAAAACAAACAGATATGAAGCTTTCACTGTGGCAAAAAATTTTCTTTTGTAAGACTTTCTAGCGTATTTGCTTGTTGATGGCAGGTCTCTTTTCAAGCACCAGCAGTAATCAGCCATCATGTGGGAATCCCAGCGGCCTTGGTACCGTTCCTCCATAATTTTGATATCTTGGTGGAATCTCTCCCCTTGTTCGTCACTTACATCACCTAAATTACTTGGAAATTGGTCAAGATGGCTATTCAAAAATGCATTTTTATGCTCATATTGCAACCTAACTCTTTGTAGTCCCTTAAAAGTTTTTTTACGATTTCTTCGTAGTTATCTGCCCTATAATTGCCTAAAAGTTTTCTATCAAGTCCACGAATGAGAACCAGCCATTTTTTTCGCGTTCATTCATGACATTAGGAAAATTGCTGTCTTTAATCATTGTTCTTATTTGTGGACCGTCGAAAATTCCCGCCTTGATTTTTTCATAACTTAAACTTGGAAATTTTGAAGTTATGTATTTGAAACACTCGCCGTTCGTATCTAAAGCTTTTACATATTGTTTAATGAGGCCTAGTTTTTATGCAGAGGAGGAAATATGATTTTATCTCTGCTCACTAAAGGTGGATTAATTACGTTTTTTTCTCCGACAGTAAGTGATGTTCGTGCTGGCCAGATTTGTTTGAAATAATGTTCTTCCTTGGCTCTGCTGTCCCATAAGCAAAGGAAGCAGGGATATTTAGTATACCCTCCTTGTTGTCCTAGCAGAAAATTAACCATTTTTAAGTCAACACATATGATCCACTCGTGCTCCCTATATTTGATAAGATTTAAAACCTTTTCTATATGTTCATACTTTTCTTTTAATTTTGTTGAGTGCCCAATCGGTATCGAGCCGTATAGATTGCCATTGTGCAACAACACACACTTAAGACTTCTTTTCGAACTGTCTAAAAACAAGCGCCAATCATTTGCATCGTAAGACTCAACCTCCATCTTCTTTAACAAACCAACTATGTCGCAGCAATATACTAAACTATCCTCTGTTCTAAATATTTAACAAGTTCTTCTTCTCTTTTTCTGTAAAATGAAATGTATGTGTTTGAAGTAAGCAAGTTTTTCTCTTTAAGTCTTGAAGCTAAAATTTCCGCAGCCTTTTTTGGCAAATTTAGATCCCTTACAAGATCATTCAACTCGGCCTGGTTAAACTTTTGCGGATCGTTTTGACTTTCAAATACGCTGTGGTCAAAATCGGTGTCTGACTCCTCAAAGTGCATAACAATATTTTCAGGAACATCTTCAACTAATTCTTGAGTTGGCAGACCCTTAAATTTTGGAATGGGGGATCTCATTTGAATGTAGCACAGGTCGTATCGCGGTGTCGAAATTTGGGTACTCGATACAATGTTTATTTTTCTTAGTGAAGCCCGAAGTCTTGACAAAGCAAAGGTAGCAATCGGTCTCGTGGTTAGTAGGCTCTCGCCACACCTGATATGGAAAAAAAATTGTAAAGCGTTAACAAAAGCGACGAGAGACTTGTTTTTATGAATTTTATAAAAAGTTATCACCCAAACATTTAACATTTCTATGTGTTTCAACCTTATGCAATATTTGAGATTCTTATAAACATTTTCTGTAAATTTTTGTTTATGTACCTAAGTTACAATTACATTTAGGTAAGTTACAGTATACTAGTGATTAAATTACGTAGTTTTATGAAATCATAAACTTACCATCGGAACTCCAAAAGGTATTTTTGAATCCGAACCCTTCGTCCAATGTCGCAGTCTTTCAATGCATATAGTGCAGGCTTTATGTGGAGCCCACGATTTATCTTGGTCCCCCAGTTTTATGCCAAAATAAGCTAAGTAAGCTCTTTTTACGAAGTCAGTTATATTGCTCGTTGATGTGGAAGTGTAAAATTTCCACATATATAACAGAAGGAATCAGGGTTGTTTTTGCATTTGAACTTTCTAGTGCTTGATGACATATTGCTTGATTGTTCTGCCAATTTGTAAAGGTATTTAAAGCCCTTAATTCATATAAATTTAAGAAAATCTGAAATATAAACACAAAAATTAGTTTAAATAGGTACTTATTATGAAATAGGTACTTACAATCTATGAAATTAAACTAGAAACACGGATGAGTAGGTACAATATAAATTACGGCTAATTAAATCAACTATATTAAATCACGATGACAAAATTACTCACTAAATCATATGCCAATTCAAAATTATGTTAATGCCCAAACTTAATTAACTAACTCAACTGACTGACTGACTGACTGACTGATTGAATTGACTGATTAACTCTGGAAACGAGTCGCTTTTATATATTTTAGTTGTCCCTCTAGAATACTCTACAGAGAACAGGAACGCTCGAGAAAATTTTAGAATTCTATGATATTTTTAGCTTAATTTACTAATATTAAAATGGGTTAAAAATGACAAAATTAAAAATATTTTTAGGGTGTTACATATAAAAATATACATAATACAACAATACCATAACAATAGGTACAAATACCTAGATAAAAACCTAGTTGCATAATGTGTAACTGCAAAAAGACTTAGCGAGTATTGAGAAAAAAACATTTTTATGAATACGACGAAAGAGGAGGGTTGAGCAAAATCAGGACCTGATAGAGCAAAACCGAGTAAAAATTCGTGCTCAGCGCACACAAATTACCTAGAACTACTGTCAAATCTAATTCAATAGACAAAAAGTTGAAATTTGTTCCCCAGTGTTATCGATTTAAAACTAAATAATTATCGATTTAAAACTAAATAATTATCGATTTAAAACTAAATAATTATCGATTTAAAACTAAATAATTATCGATTTAAAACTAAATAATTATCGATTTAAAACTAAATAATTATCGATTTAAAACTAAATAATTATCGATTTAAAACTAAATAATTATCGATTTAAAACTAAATAATTATCGATTTAAAACTAAATAATTATCGATTTAAAACTAAATAATTATCGATTTCAAACTAAATAATTATCGATTTCAAACTAAATAATTATCGATTTCAAACTAAATAATTATCGATTTCAAACTAAATAATTATCGATTTCAAACTAAATAATTATCGATTTCAAACTAAATAATTATCGATTTCAAACTAAATAATTATCGATTTCAAACTAAATAATTATCGATTTCAAACTAATAATTATCGATTTCAAACTAAATAATTATCGATTTCAAACTAAATAATTATCGATTTCAAACTAAATAATTATCGATTTCAAACTAAATAATTATCGATTTCAAACTAAAGATAGAATCTCTGGATCCAGAGGATCAAGTCATAGTAGACTACTATCCACAAATATGTTACTCTATATCTATTTATAACCGACATGCAAATATATCAGATCCAAAGAATCCAGTCAATTTCATTACGGTATCCATCAATACCAGTACCTTGCCAACCAAAAATAAGTCACGGTCCATATCAATTGCGAACCAAGTCACAATTTACAACCATATACATTACAATATATATACTTAGGAGGAAAAGTGTAGGTGTGGCTGTAAAGACTGTACAGTAATGTAGAAATGTGTGTATAATTGGAAATGCGGCGAATGCGTTATATTGTTCGTATCTTTTCCTCTAATTCGTTTGTGTTTTCGCTTATTATATTCTTTCTGAGGCAACGGGCGGCCGAGTCGTTTATAATTACCATACATTCCAATTCGTTCTTCATAATTAACTCCTGGTGATGATGTTCTTCCACTTTATACTTTGGAATAAATTGCCTAATATAAAATAAGTCGTAATTTTCTTTCGGAAAACTGTGTTTTGACATTTTTGATAAGTTCAATTTAAGGAGTTGCCTTCCAAGTGATTTGCTACATTATAAATTACATTTATAAATTACATCAAGAGCTACAGAAAAAGTTAAACACAATCTTTAATAAACCTGTTATATATATATATGTGTGTGTGTGTGTGTGTGTGTGTGTGGACAATATCGTTTCCACAAAAATAAGTTATACGCTGCAATGTATTCCTTTTATATCGTTTCGTTTGTGCCGAGTGAGAGAGACTTTAGGTTAGGTTTAGATTAGTTTAGTTGAATTCATATGTACATTTATATTAGCATAATCGAGAGGTATGTTTTTGCACAAACGAAACGAACACATTTGTCGCATAACTTAAATTTTGAGGCAAACGCTGTATCGCAATAAATAGATAAATAACCCGCCACACTCTTTAATTAAAACTAAAACTAATACTGATACTATAAAATGGGGACAATCCCAGCAGACGATTATCCGTACCCGCAGTAAGTTGATGTATCAAGTGGTTGACCTCTCTTGTGTTTGGTCAGGATGGCAATAAATTCAAATAATACCTCGATGGATGTCGTAAGTGGCTCTATCTCTTAAGTGCAAAGCATATCAAAGGCGAATTTTATTATTTTTTATTTTTTATTTTTTTTGCAATACATGATTGTATCCTGAATAAAGTCCTTGCGCCAATTTTGATCTGTAAACAAATTTGATTATATGACAAATAAAAGCCCGTATTGTAACTTTCGATGTAATCTTTGCTCTTCACCTCTTATATGCGGTAAATAAGTGTGTGTGTGTGTGTGTATATATATATAAATATATAATATATATATATATATATATATATATATATATATATATATATATATATACATATATATATATATATATATATATATATATATATATACAGGGTGTCCGAGAATTATCTGTACAATTTTTGGCTGTTATTAAAAGTCAACCATGAAGTGTAGAAATTCCAGTGTTGTCCCATTTTACAGAGAATCTCATTAAGTTTTTTCTGATACCAAGTTTTGACAAGTTTTTTAGAAATTCCAGTGTGTCCGAACATTATCTGTACAATTTCATCTTTTAATAAATTCTTGATAACACACGTAAAATTCTTAAACAAGATTATTTAGAATCTGTATTTTCAAAAGTTTCTTTTATTAAAGTAACGTTGTTACAAACATTCGATATGTGCACCATCAGTGATTCGCAAAACATCCAATCGATAATCCAAATGTTGCCATGTACGCTGCAGCATATCCACATCAATTCGCTCAATAGCAGCTGTGATTCTTGCTTTTAAATCATCAATGTCTGTCACCCACGTACATTTCTAAAAAACTTGTCAAAACGTGGTATCAGAAAAAACTTAATGATATTCTCTGTAAAATGGGACAACACTGGAATTTCTACACTTCATGGTTGACTTTTAATAACAGCCAAAAATTGTACAGATAATTCTCGGACACCCTGTATATATATTACATTTAACATGCAAGTAAAAGAATATCTTGTGAAATAAATGGGTGACGTAAGACGTAACCGTAGTTAGCATGTCATTGATTGTCCAAGTTGTATTTTCTAATTAATTTTATTGCACGCCACATTTTCTGTGGTCATGAAAACAAAATAAATAAATGTACATGTAAACATTTTGTACTTATTCGTTCAGTTTTTGCGTTCATTGATTTGTAATAGGGAATCGTGTGCAGATTTAATTGAAATTCAAAAGATTTTTAACGTGATTTGAAGAGCTCTAAATTGATTAAAAAGCGAAATCGTAATGATTTTGCTTCAGCAAAGTTCACTAATTAAAAGAAGGGTAATGAAGATATTATTACAGTATCTGTATTTCACCATAATTGCACAGTAGCTTCAATCGAGTTGAATTTTGAAGTTACCACTCTATTCCTGGATTTTGCTTCTGCCCGAATTGTTCATTCTGACGAAGGTCAAGCTTTTTGCCCCCACCTTCGATCTCGGGTTAACGAGAATCCCAACCATCCCTCACCAAGGAAGTCTGAAATCGCGAGACTCCCAGCCAGGACTCAACCCAACAATCTTCGGATTAAGAGCCCCAGCGTCTTAGCCATAAGGCTACTCAGGCATTAAAATATCAGTTTAGAAAATTGTAAGTTTGTTTTCAGTGATTGTGATTTGATTTACCCCTCTTAGTATTCGGGTAGTATTCATTGTCATTCTCATTTCATTCCGCGCTCAAGAGTGGGAAAGTATATCAAATGAGGCATTTCCAAATCGGTTTATTCCCAATTCAAGGCATTATCATTCTCATCCACGGTTTTCCCACTTTGGTCCGGGTTAGGTTACGATAGGTTAGGTTGGTGTAGATTAGGTTACGTTAAATTAAGTTAGTTTAGGAAATAAAAGCCATTCCCATTTGGTGCCTTTACTGCGAATGGGAATAGTGACATTTTCTCAAATCAAGAAAGTCTTTTCTCATATGTGGATTTTTCACTGCGCGTTTTCATTTGCAGACCACGGATGGGAATGGGAATGACATTGACATTGACATTGAGTGGGAAGTAATAGGGTGGTAACGCTTCGGGAAGTAGAGTTGAAGTGTTTGAGTTCGCTCCCCGCCTTCTCACTTTGATTAAGAAACACGGGAGAGGTAGAGGGGAGTGATGAAGAATGGTCTCCTCCGTGCCATATGTTGACAATCGGCAGAGTCGTACTTACGACAGATGGGGCGGGTACCCCAGGTGATTTCATTGGAAATAAAATATTATGACAGTAGTTTGATACTGACCTACATATCAATCTTATAAACTCGTTTTGAACTAGAAACTCTTGGACTAAATTTTATTTTAATGTTTTTAAATAATTTTTCTATTCATTGTAAAATAAAAAGGCACATATGTTTTGCAAAAGAAAAAAATCCTCCAGTTGAGAAAGTCATGTGGGATTCTCGTTTAAAATTTTAATGAACTTTAGATAATTCTTTTGTGCATATATTATTCATCGGTCCTTTGGGAGGGAAATACCAAAGCTATTGTAGTGAATACTCTTATTTTAGTTTCAAGATAAATGTTAATTTTACCGTCTTGAATTTCGGAATAGCTATAAATTCATTTTAAATTAGTTACCCATCATAATTCAATTGTAAACCACATTAATACTAATTTTATGTATACTGTATTATTTTATTGTATGTAAACATAATTAATTATATATCACAATTGTCAGTTAATTATTTATATTCAAATAATTATTTTAATCTAATACCATGTCCATTTTGCAAATAAATAATAGAAATCCAAGGGTTATATTTTCCATCTTTGGTACTGTCGCAGTTTCGCCTAACGGACTCAATACGGCTAGTGAGATAATCACTGGTTGGCACTTAACCAGCGGCAGTGTTATGGCTACATCATCCAGGTTAACCTATACCGGATAGATGCGCTACGGTCCCAAGCCGTAGCTTGCCTAGGCCCAACGACGACGACGACGAAAACCAACAATTGGTGACCCCGGAGTTGGATTCCCCCCTTTTACCCGAACGACTAGGACTAGACTGTAACGTCGTTCGTGCCCATCACCCCCTTCACCCGAGCGACTAGGACCAGACTGTAACGTCGCTCGTGCCCTCTGCCCCTCACCCCTGCCCGTGCGCTCTGTGCCTGCGCTCGTCTCAACCTCCACTCCTTCGTTGGTAACTTGTCGTCTTGCTTGTACGTCAGCAAGCATAGGAGAAGATGCCTGACGACGCTGGTGCCATCTCCCACTTGAGCGTAAAGCTCCCCGTCTTCTGGCCGGGTGATCCATTTATTTGGTTCCACCAAGTAGAATCACAATTCAACTTGGGAAGGATCACCGCTAGCAGGACAAAATACGATCATGTTTTGTCCTCTCTACCAGCGAGCATCATCTCTGAAGTCCGTGACGTCATCGTGTCTACTTCCACGAGTGAGGACCCATACAACGATCTGAAGTCTGCCATCCTGTGCCGCACCACTGTCTCCGAGCGTGAGAAACTACATCAGTTAATCTCAAAAGAAGAACTTGGAGACCGTAAGCCCACTCAAATGCTGAGGGCTATGCAGTGCGCTCTAGGCGAACGCGCACAAACCTTCGATAAGGACATCTTTAGACAGTTGTTCTTGCAGAAACTTCCTCCATCAGCTCAGCGTGTCTTGGCCACTATGGATCCTGCTACTCCAGTTGATAAACTAGCAGAAACTGCCGACAAAGTAGTGGAGATTGACACAGCTCCGGTCAACAACGTGAACACACAATCGGAACTGGAGTTGAAAGTGGAAGAGTTAAGTCAACAACTCAACCACGTTTGTTCTCTGCTACAAAATCAACGGCAAAGAAGCCATTTTCGGTCAAGATTTACGAAGAGGCATCGTTCGAGTTCCGGGAAGATCTGCTTCTACCACTGTAAATTTGGAAAGAAGGCTAGGAAGTGCATCTCCCCTTGCAATTTTTCGTCGGAAAACCCAGCAGCGAGTCCTAATGGCGTCTAGTACTCGCACTGCCAACCTGTTATTCATAAAGGACAGGAACTCTGGTGTCAATTTCTTGGTCGATACCGGAGCGTCAGTCAGTGTATTCCCTCAAAAATCTGGTCATACGCACTCGGAATCTCCGCCTCTATACGCTGCTAACGGTTCACGCATACCCACGTACGGTACTCAGTCGCGTGAACTAAACTTGGGCCTTCACCGATCCTTCAAGTGGATTTTCATCTGTGCTCAAGTGCAGCATCCCATAATCGGCGCTGACTTCCTCCAGCATTTCAAACTCCTGGTGGATCTTGACAAGCGACGCTTATGCGACCAGGCCACACTGCTTTCTGTTCTTGCCAAACAGGTTGCCCTTCCGGACGCCTCGAACTCTGCACTTTCCCTCGTTCCCCCTAATTCCATGTACCAGTGCCTTTTCCAGCGATATCCAGGAATTCTTCAACCGATGCAGATGGGTGATACCATTAAGCACACCATTACCCATCACATTACAACAAAAGGTCCCCCTGTGTTTGCAAAACCCAGACGTCTTGCCCCGGACAAACTGAAAGCTGCCAAATCAGAATTCCAGCTTATGATAGATCTTGGGATAATAAGACCTTCCAAAAGCAGTTGGTCCTCTCCCCTACACCTGGTCCAGAAGAAGTCAGGAGACTGGAGACCATGTGGGGATTACCGGTTTTTGAATTCGACAACCATCCCGGACCGATATCCGGTACCAAATGTCCAAGACTTTACTTCTCTTCTCCACGGCAAATATATCTTCAGTAAAATAGACCTCGTTAAGGCTTTCCACCACATTCCCGTAGAGCCTTCGGATATTCCCAAGACTGCAGTTTGTACACCATTTGGGTTATTCGAATTTGTGAAGATGCCGTTCGGGCTACGGAATGCTGCGCAAACCTTTCAGAGGTTTATAGATGAGGTCACCAGAGGCTTAGACTTTGTTTATGCCTACATCGATGATTTGCTTGTGGCCAGCTCAACGGAAGAGGAACATAAGGAACATCTTTCACTCCTCTTTCAACGCTTAGAACAATACGGTGTTACTATTAATGCATCTAAGTGTGTGTTTGCACAGCCAACCTTGGAATTTCTTGGTCACACGATTTCGCAGCACGGAATTACCCCCCTTCAGGACAAGTGTGAAGTGATAAAAAATTACCCTATGCCAAATAATCAGCGTGAGTTACGTCGGTTTCTAGGTTTGGTAAATTATTACCACAAGTTCATTAAAAACTGTGCCAGTGTTCTTGCTCCTCTACACGCTATGATCACACACAAACGCAAGGTAACGAAATTGGTATGGTGTAGCGATAGTTTACAGGCGTTCGACAATGCCAAAAATGCTATCAATAGTGCATTGTCTCTGTCATTTCCTATCAGTGATGCCCCCCTAACTCTGACGGTCGATGCATCAGATGTTGCGATCGGTGGGGTGTTGGAACAAACCATTAACGGTCAACAAGCACCCATCGCGTTTTACTCGAAAAAGCTGCAGCCAGCCCAAACGCGTTATAGTGCTTTCGGACGTGAACTTCTTGCTATTTACTTAAACGTGAAGCATTTTCAACATTTCCTTGAAGGCCGAGAGTTTTGTGTTTTTACCGACCACAAACCTTTGGTCACTGTCTTCAATAAAAACAGCTGTAACCACTCTCCCAGAGTCATCAGGCAACTCGATTATATCTCGCAATTTACCACAGATATCCGCCACATCAAAGGTGTCTTGAACACTCCAGCGGATGCACTTTCAAGAATAGAGATTACTTCTGTTACCCTCAGCTCTACACTGTGGAATGCTATTGCACAGGATCAAGATAAGGATACGGAACTACAAGACCTGCTCAGAGAAGACTCCACTCACTCACTTTCCCTCAAGAAAATGAGTATGCCAGGATTGTCTGTGCCCCTCTATTGCGACGTATCAACAGCTGCTATTCGCCCTTATGTCCCTCCATGTCACAGACAAGCAGTCTTCACGGATCTTCATAAGCCCTCCCATCCTGGTATCCGTGCTTCGCAACACCTGGTTACCTCTCGCTTTGTTTGGCCCTCGATGCGGAAGGATGTCAAACATTGGACCAAAACGTGCCTTGCCTGCCAGCGTGCCAAAGTCCAAAGGCACACCAGGTCCCCCTTTGACGCATTTCCGCCCCCATCCCAGCGATTTGAGGTAATTCATGTAGACATTGTTGGCCCTCTTCCAGTGATTCAAGGCCAACGTTATCTGCTCACCTGTCTCGACCGCTTTTCCAGATGGCCTGAAGCCATCCCACTTCCTGATATCCAAGCGGACACTGTTGCAAGAGCCTTTCTTCATGGATGGGTATCAAGATTTGGATTGCCGACAAAAGTCATCACTGACCAAGGTCGCCAATTTGAGTCTTCGCTTTGGAAGAAGTTTACCAGCTTGTTGGGTACAGTACATGCGCATACCTGTGCGTATCATCCGCAAGCTAACGGCCTCGTCGAACGCTTCCATCGCCAGCTGAAGTCATCCCTTATGTGTCACGAAGACTCCCATTGGATGGATAAGCTTCCACTCGTGTTGCTTGGTATTCGCTCTGCATTTAAGAATGATCTGAAGACTACAGCGGCTGAACTAGTCTATGGAACAACACTGCGGCTACCAGGTGGCTACTTCACTGCAGGGGATAAGTCATGTGATCCTACGGAATTCGCTCAAACACTTTCCTCTCACATGCAGTCCCTTCAGCCTGTTCCCCCTCGATTGACTAGCCAACAGAACATCTTTGTTTCCCCAGCCCTCCAGTCTTGCACCCACGTTTTCGTTCGTGTACCTGTCCCAAAACGGCCTCTCCAATGTCCATATGACGGGCCCTATGAAGTTCTCCGACGTACGCGCAAATCATTTCTCATCCAGCGCGGTTCCAAGGTCGACAAGGTTTCTATCGATCGTCTTAAGCCTGCGTTTTTGGAATCAACCTTAAGCAAGGTACATGTAGCTACCAAAAAGGTCCAGGGGAAATCTGTGTCGTTCGGAACTCTTTGAACTTCCTCTCTGGTGTGGGAGTGTGTAGTGAATACTCTTATTTTAGTTTCAAGATAAATGTTAATTTTACCGTCTTGAATTTCGGAATAGCTATAAATTCATTTTAAATTAGTTACCCATCATAATTCAATTGTAAACCACATTAATACTAATTTTATGTATACTGTATTATTTTATTGTATGTAAACATAATTAATTATATATCACAATTGTCAGTTAATTATTTATATTCAAATAATTATTTTAATCTAATACCATGTCCATTTTGCAAATAAATAATAGAAATCCAAGGGTTATATTTTCCATCTTTGGTACTGTCGCAGTTTCGCCTAACGGACTCAATACGGCTAGTGAGATAATCACTGGTTGGCACTTAACCAGCGGCAGTGCTTATGGCTACATCATCCAGGTTAACCTATACCGGATAGATGCGCTACGGTCCCAAGCCGTAGCTTGCCTAGGCCCAACGACGACGACGACGAAAACCAACACTATGAACGACCTTTTTTCATTTGTGCAAACCACGAACGATTCGTAGAGTTTTTTTCCATCCCAAGTGCCGCCTTTAATCTTTAAGACCGCAAAGTCGAAGGAAGAAGTATAGTCAGTGATAGTAAATTGAAGGTGCCTCGACTGAATGGGGACTTCACACAAATACACTTCTTTCGATTTTGCCGTCCTTAGTTTGAAAGAAAAAATGTAAAGAAATTTTTAACATACCTTCGCTTTATGAATGAAACTGCCTTACCACATCTGACTGACTTGACATTCTATCGACAAGTTGTTATTAGGTTAGCTTAAGTTAGGTTAGGGTAGTTTAATTTTCATTGTCGATGCTTTTTTTTTTTGGTCGACGAAGGTGGGTATAGAATTTATATTCTTTCACTATTAATATAGAAATTAAAACGGTTCATAGAATACTTCCTTTTTTTTTAATTTTGATTCTCTTAATGTATTTTAAAGTTTTATATAATTATGCCTTCTCATTTGCATCCCCCATATTTGGGGTTATCTCATCTTATCTGGAAATCCGGGGTGTAATTTCCCTCAAAGCCCCTGAGCACCGTTCCAGTTTCAATATGGATTTTGTGTATGTATTCCGAGTTGATCTTTCAACAGCCAAAGTTAATAAGTTTTTTTCCTTTCCTTTCCTTTCCTTTCCTTTCCTTTCCTTTCCATTTCCAATTTCCAATTTGTTTCAGTATCCTATTTTCCAATTTATTCACTTCGATCTCGTAATGGCGTCGACTAATTTTTTTTAGGAAACTTTATAAATATACTCTTAAATTAATGTTTGCTACATTTATTTATTATTCTACTGACATTTTTACGGTGTTTCACGGGGACCAGTATTTTAAGTGGCTATTCTAATATGTCGTAAAAATCAAAACCTAGGATCAAATGTACATTACTTCATTTCTCGTTCATTTCTCGTTCATTTTCTCGTGTCTAATCTAGGATTAAATGAATATCATTTATTACTTGATAATTTCTAGTGTGTAACACTGAATCCTTTGTACTGTTTTGGTATATCTTCGATAATGACGTTGTATTTGTTTTATATCTATGATAATAAGATAAATATATACTGTATTTCCACGTGACTTATTTATCATGTATTAAGGGTTAAATTATATAAAACAGTTCAATTGATAGTATTATTTGTATTATTGTAACGTAACAGAAATTGTTATATTATACTATTTATTTTAGAAATAAATTTATAAATAACTAAAAAATAAATATATTCACAATTACTTCAATGACTTTACAATTATTTAAGTTCATTGTTCAATTTTCAATTATTAGTTCATTTATGTATTTTAAATTAATAATTCTTATTCATGAATTATATATTATTAGTAATAATAATAATTATCTGTTTTATCTTTAATTAAGAGCCCAGTAAAGCCGAACGCTCAAGGAGCCAAATTAAGTAAAATAAAAATAGTCCAATTTCACAAATACTTATTTAAGTTAAAATTATTGTAACAACAAAAATTGTAAAAATGTATTTATTTTTATAAGTATTTATTCACTCATTCATAAATAATGATATAAAAGTGGGTGCACTTAATAAGTAATGTTAAGATCAGAATAGATTTGCGCATAAAATAATTAATGTTACAATACGATACTGTTACATGGTATACGTTAAAATAAGCTTTCTTCTAAAAAGTAAATACAATCGAATTGAGATTTAAAATAAAAGTAGTTTTAAAATACTTCAGATTTAAAAATGTGACTTAAATTGATTCAAACGGAATAGTTCAAAAAGTTTTTCATTTTAAGTAAGGAAATATTGATGATGAATTGATGAAGATTCTCGATTGAATTGATTGTACGCATCTGGACAAAGGTTTTGCATCACCCTAGAATTTTTTTTTTTTTTTTGTGCGAGATTGGTGAACATCATTTTCATATTTTGAATGCTGGTAATGTAGCAACGCTCGTGCTTGTTAACTTTTATCAGAAAAATTAGGTGTATTCCCTCATAAATTAGATTTTTTGTTAGATTTAATATGTCCCTTTTTTAACTTGTGCTACTGACGGGTACACGTTACATACTTTCAAATTCTCGCACAGTCCGTGTGACCCATCAGTAGTACTTATGAGTTCAACTTGGTACGTTTTAATAAGTATAATTTAAACTACGAAGTGGTATGGAATTCAATACGTCAACGGAACATCATTACACAAAAACAGTACGTTTCATCTAACTTTATCTGGTAAACTTCAAAAGTGTCTATTGTGATGTAAAACATTTGCCCATAACTGTATATTTTAACGGTCCGAGAAGCCGCCTCTTTACTTTATTATTTTTTCTTGCCTATTTTATGGAAATTTTTAGGTAGTCGATTGCGCTGCGCAACCGTCGCGTCGGCCGATTCTACCTATTTTGAAATAATAATTAATCTATGTCACATGGACACCAAAAACGTATAAAATTATGGTAACTATTGTGAAGGGGTTAAAACGTGTTTTTTGGCATATCGTGTATTATACCAAATCCTAATATAATTTTTAGTTCATTCTTATCTCGTTAATTTTAATTTCGTTATACAAAGCGTGTTTTAATCTGTATGTATATAGTGTGTTCATATCGATCTTAATATGGCATACAGTGTGCCTATATTTTAGTCTTAATTGTGCTGTACAGTGTGTCCATTGAAAACGTTTGTAAATGTATGGAGAAATGAATGGGGGAGGGGGGAATCTTTGATTCACTGTTAGAGATTGAATTCCATTTCATATACGGGAGTGTGTATACATATCAAGCGACAAGCTTGACCTTCGTGAAATGAGCAATCATCGCACGGAACATTTGAAAGGTTGAAAAGTATATACAGGGTGGGCCAAAACTCAGGAAACATAGGAACTATGCTTTTCAATACAAATATATATGTAGTATATTTGCATTGGAAAAAATGCATAATTCCTATGTTTTATGACTTTTGACCCACCATATACCGGGTGGCCCATAATTCAGGAACGATAGGAATAAGTTATTTTTTAATAATTCTTGTACTTTCTAATAATGTTTTTTTCCTTTATTTTCTTTTGCTGAATTACCTGGATGATGTACCGATAAACAAACGACGTGACATGTTTTTACAGCAAGACAGTGCGTCTCTTCATTTTGCCATGCAAATTCGCAAATACC
Organism: Bathynomus jamesi; assembly: GCA_023014485.1. Taxonomy (NCBI): domain Eukaryota; kingdom Metazoa; phylum Arthropoda; class Malacostraca; order Isopoda; family Cirolanidae; genus Bathynomus; species Bathynomus jamesi. Next base: position 10,262 of record JAJOZX010002695.1, on the reverse strand, counting down.
TTGATATAAAACGTTCCCCAACAGATGGATTGGCCGAAGAGGTCCTATCAAATGGCCACTCAGGTCACTAGATATCACTCCACTCGATTTTTTTCATCAAAAAAGAAAATAAAGAAAAAAAATTATTAGAAAGTACAAGAATTATTAGAAAAAAGAAATACAATTATTCCTATGGTTCCTGAATTATGGGCCACCCGGTATATATATATATATTCCATTTATCCTGATGAGTTTTCAAAAGCGAATAAAAAGCACTTTATATTTTAATAGCAATTCTTTCGTTTAAAGTATCGAGAGTGCATTCTACTCAAACGTCATGATGACTTCTGACTTATTTACATATATATTTTATTTACACTTGGAAAATAATGGAGAAACTAGTCCCTAATCTTACTTTGAACCCTGTAACTCCCCAAACAACAATAGAAAGTAGAAAAGGAAGTGTGTGTCGTGTTCCCAAATTAAAGGCTAGACAGGGAGCATCCTTAATCCTGAAAGAAAATAGTTTTGTTGTGAGGACCAAAACTGTTTAATCAGCTGCCCAATGACCTAAAGAACACGAATGGTGTTGCGGTGGACATCTTCAAAAGAAGATTAGACGCCTGGCTCAGAACAATCCCCGATGAGCCGAGCGTTACCTGGCTACGTTAGGTGAAGAGTACAAGAAACCAACTCGCTACTTCATCAGGCCAACTTGAGAGTTCGAATCTGTCAGCAGCATTGCGGAACACATTTTGGAGCATGACAGGGGGGTTATTTTTGTAACTGCTGTTACGATACGAGCACGTAAATGTTGCAGATCTGTAACCCTCGTTTGATTTGATAAAGCCCCATACAAAGAAATCCAAGGGCGTTAGGTCAGGAGAGCGAGCCGCCCAGGGCCTGTTGCCTCCACGTCCGATCCACGGATTTAGAAATCGTCCATTTAGGCACTCCCGAACAATGTCTGCGTAATGACAAGGTGCCCCATCTCGTTGAAAGACGACCGTGTTTAAAATGCCATCCGAATGAGCTGTGACATTTACTGTTCTCGTATCGTAACAGCAGTTACAAAAATAACCCTTGTCATGCTCCAAAATGTGTTCCGCAATGCTGCTGACAGATTCGAACTCTGTAGAAATACTGATGGTGCTCATGTAGAATCATATGCTGAAGTATTCATTAAATGTATGCCTTCTGTTATATTGTTATTGAATTTTATCCTTTTTGCTATGTTTTCCCTGAAATACATAGGGACTTTATAAACACCATATATATATATATAGTATATATATATATATATATATATATATATAGATATATATATATTTATATTATATCCTAAAGGGGTTTTCATGGAACAGTTTTTAATTTGACTGACTTTATACATGAATGTAAAATAAAAGCACCTCGTATGCGTTGTTAAAGGTTGTATATTTCCGCGTTGAAAGGATTCCCAAATCCTAATTGGGAAACCTTAATCTTGAAGAATGTTGAGGGAGGAGGAATTTGGGCAAATCTGATGTATAAAATGCCATTTCAGATAAAGATTAATGCTATTTGTCTTGCTATAGCGGAAAAAACTGTGCAAACTTAATTGAATTGAAAGCTCCAATGCAGTTAGTTTATATATATATATATATATATAATTTATTTTTATTTTTGTTGGGGGGGGGGCGATGAGAAGAACTTGATTTTACTTTTTTATTTTACTTTTTTTTAACAAAGTCTTGGATTTTGTTTGAGGCTTGATTGAAGTGCTTTTGTGTATTGATTGAGCAGAAAAGTTTTAATACTTCCAATAAATATTCCATTTATTTTATGAGATTTTATTATTATTATTTCTCCTCTTTATAAAATGGTATGAAACACCGGTTATAGTATTTGTTCGTTCCTCATTCAATTTATTCCTCAACATTCTTCTATCCTTGCCCAATTTTTATTAGGCATGCTACGTTTATAGAGGGTGTCCCGTGAGTCCGGTCATATAGGAAAATTTATTTTAAAATTAAATTTACAAAAGTAATATATTAGAAATAAAACATGTTCAAATTGATGTTTTGTTTTGGAACCTTTTTTATTTGTTGCGGGTAGAATAACACAATGGCTAATATGGAAGTGAGTTACACTCGTAAGAAAAGGCCTCCGCTTTTCCTGCGAAAAAAAAAAGGTCCCCAAACAAAACATTAATTTGAACATTTGTTTGTTATAATATATAACTTTTGTAAATTAAAAATAAATTTCCCTATGAGACCAGACTTATGGGACATCCTATAACGTTAGTTGGTTGGTTTACCTTGGTTTAACTTCAGCCAGACGAAGGTCAAGCTTGTCACTCCACCTCAGACCTACAGTTTAACGTGGAATCCGAACGACGCCCCACTAGCAGCCCAGCGTCTTAAATGGGTACCCTGGGTAGCCTAGCGGTTATTTACCAACCAATTTTTTATCGTGTGGAAGAATGAACAGCTGGGAATTGCTGCGCGCGGCCTACCGTCACCGGGTCTCAATCCCGGAGCCGATGAATTCGTAGTCAGCAGCGCTAACCACTACACCACCGAGGCGCATGTGTATATATATATATAATTATATATAGATATATATATATATAATAGCGTCCGTAGCTCAGTGGGTAACACCATTTTCTCAGGGGACCATTCTGAGTTCATTCCATATATATATATATATATAATATATATATATATATATATAGATATATATATATCTATATATATATATAAGCAAACAACCACAGGGAAAAGGAAACACGAAGTCCGAGCGCTTTCGTGATATATTCACATTATCAAGGAGAAACAGAAAATAGACGGAGATTACAAAGTAAATGAGTTAAATAAACAAGCAAAAAATTTCACAATCGCACCTCAAATTAAGGCCATAAAGCCCTCTAAAGATTTTTTCAATTGATAACATAATCTGTAGGCTGCTAAATTACTAATATAAAAGAACTATATAGATGAAATTAGACAAAAAACCAATACAGAGAACAAAAATTATTATAATGGTTATTTAACACTAATATTTAATTAAAGCAGGCAATTAAGTGGCAAGAATTTAATGAAACAAAGGAATGGTGCCATCGTCTTACAGAATATTACAAATTTCTACAAACGCTGGAAAAATGTTTTCCCAAAAGCAAACCAGTTGAAAGTCCAATACCCCCAGCAACCAAGATTATACACGAAAGAAATTTACAATTAAAATAGACACACAAGAATGTTTAACAGTTCTTAAAATAATTTTATTTTTTAACCAGGGCAAACCGTTAAGGGGCAAGATGCGGTCAAGAAAACAATAGGCCCTTCGCCACCTTCTAACAATGCACGGGTCTAATTTATACAGCCCAGGCTAATATTAAGGACCAAGTCCGCATTATTCTTGATCACACTTGATTCCAGTATATTTCTGCTAACAATAGATTTACTAAACCTTAATTTGGAAGCATTTTTTCCAATCAATGGGATGATTAGTATCTCTTACGTGAATGAAAATGGCGTTAGATTCCTGGCCACTTCTTATACTGTATTGATGCTGTTTAATACGTAACTCAAGGGTCTTACCAGTTTGGCCAATGTAAAATTTATTACATATTGTGCAAGGGATTTTATATACACAACCCTGTTCACTTAAAGGGGAGTTCTTAATCAATGAATTCTTAATTACATCTAAATTTTTGAACGCAATATTTACGTTAAAAGTCTTCGGCAGATCAAGGAAATTTTCTCTGAATGGTAACACTAAAACATTTTTTGTTATAAGGAATATTATCCTTTACTTCGTAGAAGGTTTTCTTTGCCATTTTTAAGGACTTATCTATGCAGTTCTTTGGGTATTTTAAATCAAAAGCAATTTTGTATATTTTACTATTTCGTCGTCAATGAACTCTGGGCTACAAATTCGTAGGCCTCTTAAAACAAAGTAGAAAGAACGATCGTTTTACATTATGTGGTGATCAGAATAATAATGTATATAGGAACAATTATTAGTGGGTTTTCTGTAAATATTGTACTTAACTTTTTTCCAGACCTATATATTAAACATCTAAAAAAGGGATCGAAGAATCTTTTTCTATTTCAACTGTAAAATTGATAGAGGGAGTTAAATTATTAAGTTTGGGTAAAATTCATTGAGATTTAAAGTCACTGGCAAAGACAAAGAACATCATCTACATATCTAAACCATGGAACATAATTTGGCAGAATCGTCCTTAATAACTTACTTTCAAAAAACTCCATATATATAAGTTACTCAAAATGGGGGGGGAGGTTTCCCATCGCCATACCAAATTTCTGCCTAAAATATTCATTATTGAACAAATTTTGAGTCTACTATGCACAGCTTAATTAATTCTATCATTGTAGCCACAGGTAATGGCAAATTATGCTTAACCAATTCTTCCTCCGAAAGAAACACTAATAGATCCTCCACCGGGACTCTTGTAATAAAGCGGTAACATCAAAGCTTACCAATCTAAAATTGTAAATTGACACTGATACTATTTAATTTTTTTCCACAAGGTCTACATTATTTTTTGTGTGTGATTGTGAAATTGTGCCGAGGAGAGGATTAGAATGGAGACAAGCCATTTGGATTAGCTTATGAGATAGATCCTATAGAACTAACGATAGGCCTTGCAGGATTATTTGGCTTATGAGTTTTAATCAGGCCATACATATAGGGTAATGACGGTGAAGTACTCAAAAACTGTTTAAGTAATATTTCATTACTCTTCAAAAGTTGTTTAATTTTCTTTGTTTAAATGCACTGTTCACAGTTTCAAGGGGATTGTTCCTTAATTCACGTAAGTGTCCGCATCATTCAAAAGATCATACATTTTTCCTAGATAAACGTCTTTATGAGATCACTAAGGCATTTGATTTATCAGCTTTGGTTATATGTAGATTCTGATCTTTTCTTAAAGCTTCATAAGAGTCGGAAAAACCTCTGTGGACAATTTGGAATAGAGGGTTTAGACATGGCACTATATACTATACCTTTACAAATATTCACATCCTCTATAGGTAAATTATTATTATTTTTCTAAATTACAGAAAGCCTTAGCTATTTCTACATAGTCCACCTCCTTTTTAGCTGCAGTGAACAGGGTTGTGTATATAAAATCCCTTGCACAATATGTAATAAATTTTACATTGGCCAAACTGGTAAGACCCTTGAGTTACGTATTAAACAGCATCAATACAGTATAAGAAGTGGCCAGGAATCTAACGCCATTTTCATTCACGTAAGAGATACTAATCATCCCATTGATTGGAAAAATGCTTCCAAATTAAGGTTTAGTAAATCTATTGTTAGCAGAAATATACTGGAATCAAGTGTGATCAAGAATAATGCGGACTTGGTCCTTAATATTAGCCCTGGGCTGTATAAATTAGACCCGTGCATTGTTAGAAAGGTGGCGAAGGGCCTATTGTTTTCTTGACCGCATTCTTGCCCCTTAACGGTTTGCCCTGGTTAAATAAATAAATATTATTTTAAGAACTGTTAACATTCTTATGTGTCTATTTTAATTGTAATATTTCTTTCGTGTATAATCTTTGGTTGCTGGGGGGTTTATTGGACTTTTCAACTGGTTTGCTTTTGGGAAAACAATTTTTCCAGACTGTTTGTAGAAATTTTGTAATATTCTGTAAGACGATGGCACCATTCCCTTTGTTTTCATTAAATTCTTGCCACTTAATTGCCTGCTTTAATTAAATATTAGTGTTAATAACCATTATAATAATTTTTGTTCTCTGTACTGGTTTTTTGTCTAATTTCATCTATATAGTTCTTTTATATTTAGTAATTTAGCAGCCTACAGATTATGTTATCTATTTGTTATCTATGTTATCTATTTGTTTTCATTAAATTCTTGCCACTTAATTGCCTGCTTTAATTAAATACACTGGCCAACAAAATGAAACTTTTTTTTCTCATCACAAACATGATCACACTTTTCTTAATGCATTTTTCGCGCTGATTCCGAATCTGGTTTTATTTTGTTTCTAGCACGTAGAGTTATATAGATACACTGGTTTTGATATTTTTAAGTTTTTGATATTGCTATAAGAAAATATATGGATGTATAGATCACACTTAGGAATGCTAAACAACAAATACATCATATACCTTATTCAATGTACTACTTATAAATAAAGAATATATACATTATTTTATTAAAGCGCTGTGAGTGTGATTTCCTTTTGTAAATTTGGCCTGGATTGTCACGATACAGCATCCAACAATGGTCCGCCATCATGCTTTCATTCCAATATCCTTGGTAGCGCTCTCCATCATCTGAATATCTTGATGGAAGCGCTCTCCTTGCTCGTCACTCACTGCACCAAGGTTTTCAGGAAAGAAATCTAAGTGGGAATGCAGGAAGTGATTTTTAACGACATTCGACACTCCATTTCTTTGAAGGCATCAAGGAGGTTCTTGACTCCATCCTTATACGCAGGTGACTTGTTGCTTCCAAGAAAGTTTTCACATATCTATTTGAACGCCAGCCAAGCCTTCAATTCCAGCGGACTTAGGACTTTTCAAATTCAGTGTCATTCAAAACCTCCCTTATTTGTGGCCCAACAAAAATTCCTTCCTTCAATTTTGCTGCAGTAACCTTCGGAATTTCCTTGAAAGGTATTGGAACCCTTCAGAATTGACTTTACCCATTGCTTTAACAAAATTCTTCATTAAACCAAGTTTAATGTGAAGAGGTGGCAGATAGATCTTTTGGGGATCCACTAAAGGGACAGACTGGACATTGCTTATCCCTGGGACATATGTATACCTAAATGGCCAGTCACTTTTGGTGTAATGTTCTATAGTGGCGCGACTGTCCCACAGGCAAAGGAAACACAAAATTTTGTGAATCCTGACTGCATACCCATAAGCATTCCTATAACTTTTAGATCTCCACAAACATTCCATTGATGACTGTCGTATTTGATTGCCTTAAGTAGTATATTCATATTGTCATATGTCTCTTTTAGATGGACGGAATGGCAATGGGGATGGATGGCATTATATTACCATTATGCAAAAGAACTGCTTTCAGGCTTCTCTGCGACGAATCAATAAAGAGGCGCCACTCAGATGCCACGTACGTCTGAGATATGGCTGTAAATAGTCCATTGATGTCATGGCAATAACAGAGAGGACCGTCTACTGAAAAGAATGCTGTTAATTCAAAATTCCGCTTTCGGTAGTAACTAATACGAACATTGTTCTCAAGTAAATTGTTCTCCTTTAGTCTTGAGGCGAGAAGCTCTGATTTCTCTTTAGACAGCGATAAGTCTCTAACAAGATCATTCAACTGTCCTTGGGTTAACTTTTTAGGCTCTAAATGTCTACCTTCAAAAGTGTACTCTGGTTCTGTAGATGGTCCGGAAACGCCAGTTGCACCTTCATCACTTTCCATGTCATCTATGATAGAATCTAGCCTATCACTTGGGGGAATTGGAATGGGCAATGTTTCATCATGTTTTACTGGTCTACGTGCTGAATCCAAGTTTGGATATACAATCTGGTGTTTGTTCTTGGCAGAAAACCCCATTAAGTTCACACTACAAAAATAACAGTCTTCATGATGATCTCTCGGCTCCCTCCATATCATGGGTATGGCAAATGGCATTGAAGCTTTCTTTTTGTTAAGCCAATCACGTAATCCATTTGAACAGCCGAACAGATTTGATGTGGCGCCCATGGTTTATCTTGGTCACCTAGATGGCAACCAAAGTATAGCTTGTATATTTTCTTAATGTCGGTTGTAATACTTCGTCGCTGTGTTTTAGTTGTCAACTGGCCGCATACGAAACAGAACTTGTCGGGGTCATTCTTACATTGTCGAGGCATGTTGACTGACCTGAGCAAACTATAAATTAAAAAAAATGTACACCAACTTGACACAACAAGTTCTTGGACGACTGATCTTTTGACACACAAAGCACGGCGTTGTTGCCTGAATCACAATGCTGCTAGACGTAAAAGCTCACACCTGAAATACATAAGATGTATAATTAAGATAATTGAAATAAATAAGATGAATAACTAAAAAAACACACTAAAATAAACACAATCAAATGTTGAAATATTAGTATTTTGCCTATTTAAAAGGTTAAATCTGTGTAGTTTATTATATGCCTTCATCTTGAAAACTGTACGTGCTAGAAAAAGTCTGAATGCAGTTTTGGAATCAGCGTGAAAAATGCTATCCAGCCACCACAAATTTTACTCTGATGAAAAATCTTTGTTGACCAGTGATATTAGTGTTAATAACCATTATAATAATTTTTGTTTTCTGTATTGGTTTTTTGTCTAATTTCATCTATATATTTATTTTATATTTAGTAATTTAGCAGCCTACAGATTATGTTATCAATTGAAAAAATCTTTAGAGGGCTTTATGGCCTTTAATTTGAGGTGCCGATTGTGAATTTTTTGCTTGTTTATTTAACTCATTTACTTTGTAATCTCCGTCTATTTTCTGTTTCTCCTTGATAATGTGAATATATCATGAAAGCGCTCGGACTTCGTGTTTCCTTTTCCCTGTGGTTGTTTGCTTATTAATAAGATCACGTGTTATTCTGTGATTTTAGTGCATATATATATATATATATGGGATGAATTTCACAAACACGTGAAATGAATGAATGCTGCAAACCCACAAGGAAAAAGAGAAACGATTCCAAGGCCTTTCGTGTATTCAGAGCTACACCTCGTCAGGGAATGAAGAGAGAAGGCAAGATGCCCATAAATATATACAACTTAGCGGAAACCAAAACAATTAGCACATACTTAACAAGAATTAATAAGAGGCAAAAGGAATTTTAACAAGATATTGTCAATTTTATACATTCCCGCACTGTTTTTGAAAGTTTTTAAAATGCGCGCGCGCGCGCGCGCAGCACACACACACACACACACACACACACACACACACACACACACATTGATAAAATCAGAGTCTGGAACCGGTCTCGTCCAGTCTAAAATCGGAAGATGCTTATGTCAGTTAATTTACAGATTGTGCTAGAAACGTGTTATTTGAGCATTATTTGTTAAATGTAAAAACAAGCATGAATAGTTCGGCTAAAATTCTCTCTCACACACACACACACACACACACACACTATATATATATATATATGCGCTACGTCGTGGCCGATGTAACACCGCTTCCCGGAGATCAGCGAAGTTAAGCGACATTGGGTCTGGGTACTAGTTGGATGGGAGACCGTCCTCGCCCAGATTATGTAGCGACCCCTGGTTCGGATCCCACGTAAAGCTGTAGGTCTCCTCCGTCATATGACCGTAGATGTTACGAAGGAGGTTAAACAACCCCAATAAAAAAATATATATATATATATATATATAACATACACACTCGTACTTGAAGAGATTGAAAAATAGCGGTCCACATCTGTCCTGACCATATCTTTTGTTCAAAGCCCGTGGCTGAACATTTTTCTTTTCAATCTTAGTAAAAATCCTCCTTCATTTTTGTTATATTGATTTAAAATAATTGCTCATCAGTTATATAAATATTTGGCCACACTTACTGTTTTTCAACATTTATATTTCTGTGGACGTAATTACGAATCTGTATTTTTAGGAACCGCACAGAACCAAATTTGTTTTTTTATTTATTTAAAAAGACAAACATAAATTCGTAGAATATTATTCGTTATATATATATATATATATATATATTATATATATGCGCCTCGGTGGTGTAGTGGTTAGCATCGCTGACTACGAATCCATCGGCCCTAGGATCGAGACCCGGTGACGGCAGCCGGCGCGCAGCAAAAACACAGTTGTTCATCCTTCCACACAAAGAAAGTGTTGGTAAATAAATGGGTACCCTGGGTGGCCTAGAGGTTAAGATGCTGGGCTGCTGGTGGGGCGTGGTTCGGATTCCACGTTGATCTGTAGGTCTGAGCTGGAGTGAAAAGCTTGACCTTCGTCAGAATGAACAAGTCGGGCGGAAGCTACCAAAGGTTATATATATATATATATATATATATATATATATATATATATAGGGTGGGCCGAAAGTCTGGATCCATAGGAAAATATTTATTTTAATACATAAATTACAACAAATGGTAAATACTTAAAATGAATATCAACTTTAGCTCGTAAATGCGTATCCGTGATACTGTACAGTAGTTCGTACTCCAGTATAACAACAAATTATAACAATCCAAATTGGCGGCCTCTGACATCGAGACACTTAGGATGGAATTTATGATTTTTAAATC